>QVRM01004961.1:147500-262901 GCA_003439945.1 Dermanyssus gallinae | reverse complement strand
TGTTGTTGCTGTTGCTGTTGTCGCGATTCTAGTAGAAGTGGTAGTAATGCTGGTAGTAGTTGTAGTAGTAGTAGTGGTAGTAGTAGTAGTGTCAGCAAAACTACTTGCAGAAGCACTAATAGTGGCTGTGATTCGATACTTGCGCTCCCCACGGGCGCAACAACAACAACAATGACAATGACGACGATGACAACAATAATAGCAATAATAAGCACGCCATTAACAGCAACAACAACTCCAATAATAGCAGCAGCAGCAGCAACAACAACAACCACGAAACCAACAGCAACCACAATGATAGCAGCAGCAACAACAACATCAATAGCAGCAGCAGCAACAACAACAGCATAATCAATAACAGCAGCAGCAGCAACAACAACAACAACAACAACATCATCAATAGCAGCAGCAACAACAACAATAACAACAACAACAACAAGGGGCATCGTCGACTGCCTGTTTGTCTGTTAGCGGCTAGCGGGCTTGTCAAGTTCTTGGCGGACACCAGCATCCCTGCCCAAGCCCTGCTAGCAAACCCGCCAGCCCGACTTCTTCGACCGCCACGACCAACAAACCTGCCCTCGCCGTTCACGATCTCTGCCGTAGCGATCGCCGTAGTTATTCGTAGCTCGTTCAGCTGCTGCTCAGCTGCTGTTGCTGCCGCTCCTAACTCTCTCCAGCAGTTATACTGCGTGCCCTGTTGCCGTTGCGTCCTGCTACGCCAGGGGACGCCTACTGCTGATGCTGCTGCTGCTAGAACTGTCTGTCACTTCTGCACTTGCTGTACTTACTTCTTACCTTGTTACTGCTTGCGCTTACTTACTTAGTTAGAGACAGACAGACATACTGACTCACTGACTGACTAACTAGCTAACCAAATGACCGGCTGACTGAGCGTTATACTACTACGAACGTCTGCGTCATCGGTGGTGTCTAATGACGATCATGGGCCGGGCCCCGCGTTCTCGTGCTTTTTGAATGTCGTATTTCCTCTCAACGCTCTTCAAGTCCACTTCTTCCCCCCCCCTCTCTTCCCTCCTGTTTTATTCCTATTGATCTCCTTCCCTACTTCGTTCAATCTCCATCTATCTATACCTCTCTCCCACCCTCTCGTTCTCTCTTTACCTATTCCTTTATCTCTACCTCCCCTTTATCTATCTCTCTCTACCTCTACCTCCTTCTCACCCTCTCGTTCTCTCTTTACCTATTCCTTTATCTCTACCTCCCCTTTATCTATCTCTCGCTACCTCTACCTCTCTCTCCCCCCCACCTTTCTCTCGCTGTTCTCAGCCTGCCTCCGATCGATTCCACAGGGCCGCCGCACTCCGCCGCCCGATGCAACAGAGTTTGACGGCTCCAACGTCCAGCGTCTCCAACCAGCGTCAATCGACACGCATTTCGTCAACAGCTCGACGAGCGGTCAGCGGTCATAGGACGAGTGACGAAGCGGAGAAGGAAGATGATCGCAACAACAACTACCACGACGTGACGACGTACGCATGCAGGGCCGCAGCCCCCCCCCCCCCTCGCAGTGATCAATGACGTTCTGACCACTGGCACCGTTGCAGACGGTGCGGTGTGCCGTCAAGCGACGTCATAGCGGTCGGAGTAGAGTGACGGCCTATTATTGCCCATCTTAGCTGTCTTGGCCCTAACCGTTCAGCCAACTAGCCAATCAACCAACAAACCTAAACAGTCAACGCACACGCCGCGTTGTTGAGTCTCCTTGCTGCCCTTCGACAATACCAGGAGGAGGCGGAGCAGCCGCTGCTGCCCCTCGAGCAAAATGCAGACTAAGCAAACCAAGACACACTAGACAACTACATTTTTTTTGTAAGTAGTTGTTTTTACTACTACTCCTACTTCTACCACTACTATTATTACTATTTCTATTACTACTATTCCTCACCATCAGCGACAAAACCAACGGCTGCCGACCAATCAGAGGCCCGATCCACCGACTAGCCAAACATCGATCGTCATCATTATCATCATCATTCTTATTATCATTGGGTTGGGTTCAGAAACCACTGACTAAGTCTTCCTCCACTCCCTCCCGGTAGAGCCTAGAAGAGCCTGGCAGGCTCTACTCTAGCTCTATGGTCACTCTTACTCTTCGAACTACAACCACAACAGCAACAACAGGAACAACAACCGCAACCACAACAATAACAACATTACGACCACACGACTCTGTTGCTTGACCACTACTACTACTACTACGCTCAGTACCACCACAACTACCACACAATCTTTGCTCATCCCCACAGCGATCGGTTTGGCAATGTGCTGCTTGCTTTAACTCTTGTCCGCGCAGAATGCTGGAGTGCCGACAGTTCGACCTACTGCTGTTGCTGCTGCCGTTGCTGCTGCTACTGGAGAGAGTGTAGCGTCTTGCGTTGGAGGACGGGTGGGTGCATACGTGCGTTGCGTCCGTGCGTGCGTGGGTGGGTGGGTGGGTGTTTCGTTGCGGATGCAGGGGGGCTGCCTAACAGCAGGCTGTATTGTTGGTGGCTGACTGGCAGGCAGGCTGACGAATGGCCTGTATAGGTGAATAGTGGCCGCCGACTCGCGCGCGCATCTGACCCTGCCCTAGCCGGTTCGCCCTCGCCCGCCTTACGCGTCGGCTGGCCGGCTGGCCCGGCTGCTCTCTCGCGAGAGTACTTCGTTGCCGCCTGGCGCCACGAGTGAGTGCTGCCACGACAATTGTGCGAGTCGACCGCAAATGCTGTTGCTGCGGCGGTGGTGGCGGCGGCGATGACGATGACGACGACAACGACGACCACGATCACGGCGGACTTACTGACTACAAAAGCTTCGAACACAACGGCGAGGAGCGCCATAGCTACTTCTGCTCATCTGCCTCCTCGGTGTCTATGAGCACGAACCCTTGTGCCTTCTAAGCCTTCGCCGCTTGCTCGTTTGCCCCAGTTGAAGTACTCCCCTGGTACTTGCAGTTTGCATCTGCTGCTGCAGCTGCTGCTTCTGCGCCTGTTACTGCTGCTGCTGCTGGTAGGAATCATTGCCAAAGTCGTGGTGACAGCTTAAGCTGTAGGATGAGTAGTAATACTATTGCTACAACGACTTTTACTACTGGCTAGTTTGCTAGTAGTTAGTGTTCTGTGTGTGTATGTGCCCATGTGGGTGTGTGTGTGTTACACCTCGTTGAGAAGTAGCGTCAACGGTGCCAGATCAAAAACGCGATCATTCGGTTGAATTATCGGTTACGTTCTTGGCCGGCGTTTCATGATTGGCCCAGTGAACTATTACTACTCGATCTTATTGGTTTCTACACACTGCTGTTGTTGGTGCCATAGCGCAATTCGACTTGACGCATCAGCGACGGATTGAACGGACAGTGTGATAAACTACGCCGCCCTTGGACTAAGTGCTCTTCGAACGTTATCGAACGCCCACGGTGGCCGTACCTTCGTCACCACCATGTGCCACTGCCGCTTGTGTGTAATCGATCGAAGTAACTAACCCCCGTCTATAATAGTTGGGCAGCTCTATCTAAACCCGCACCCACCTTCGTTCGCCCGTTGGCGTCTCGAACTCGTTCTCGACAGTGACGCACACCGCATCGTATTCGCCGCTTTTCGGCCGCAGAACATCGATAACGCAACAGAAGACAGTTTAAGCACCCGCCCCAATGGCTCCTCGACGAAAGCAGGGGCTGCCCAACGCCAAAACTGTACACTATGCACTCTACCTAGTAGTGCTAGCGTCGGTAACCTCGTCCAATGCGTTTGAATACCCCACGGACGTACATCAGGTGCGCGTCGATCCGACAACGTTTGTTACTGATCCAAATGTCGTTGACGATGTACGCTCGATAAGCGTCAGCCGCATACGGCCCGCCGCACGCCGGAATGAGGTTCACATCTCCTACGGCCTCAAAGTGGACAAGGAGTTCAAGTGTCGAACCTCCGATTATCGAAAGGGCAAGTGGGTCACGATTCGAACCGACCTCCCGGGAATACTGAAATGCGGCGAAAGAAACTCACCACTGAGTCTCTATCTCATTCCGAGAATCAGTGTTGAGCGGGGTCGATTCTTCAATGTGAGTCTTGACTTCGTGCAACTCAAGACCGAGTCCAAGTTGGGCCTACCAAGAGCTGTCAGCACCGATCCGCCGCTTGTACTTGAACTGTCACCGTCCGGGATTATGTTTCTCTCTGGTCTGTTTGTCAATGCCCCTGTTGGACCAATGATGCTAGCCATAGATGTGTCGACAGCGGCGCAAACCTACCGCTTTAAGATACATCTAGAGATTGAGGACTCGGTGGTCGGCAACAAAGACCAGCGGATCGACGTCCTGCTAAATCAGAGCACATTTCCAGGATCAAGCGACAAACGTTGGACCTTCAACTCGATGCACTGAAGTGCATGTCCGAGGTGCTATCTATTCCGCAGGCCTCCCTTCACCAGCTGACGTTCGAGACTGCTAACAATAACGGCCCCACAATGCTTGTCAGTGGATCTCTGTCCGTTTTGTCTGCGGACGCCCAACATAACGTTATTGAGCCCTGTGACGGTTTGCGCCTTCACAGAGGCAACATCAACGATTCGACCTCATGCATCGGCTTCGCTGTTGATCGGGTTAATGTTAACGGTGTAGATTGTTCGAACGAAAATGAGTCTGATGCAGTACGGTGTCATACTAACTGGACCCAGCGGGGAAGAGGACAATGAATTCGATTCTGGCAACCCGCTCACCAGAATCCACGAACACGACAATTCTGCCGAGGAGGCACATTCGCCCCCGCAGGCCACAACGGCAGTGCCATTTGCCGTAGGACGGACCTAGCGTCGTCAAAACAACAATAGCAGAACAACAACTACAACAACAACAGCCACAACGACCGAGGTATCAGATTCAAGGATGATATCAGCAATAGCAGCAACAACAACAACAACCACACCACAAGTATCAATCGAGCTCCAGTCAGTCGAAGAACCCGGCATAGTCACCACAGGCGCACCTTTCAATAATAACTACGCGGACAATGATCTTCAAGCCACGCAACCATCTGAGGCCGAGGCGACGCTAAGCAACGGAGACCAGTCTTTCGGACACAGCGATACTTCTCAGCAGGCCGTAAAGGAGTCGTCCTCATCGTCTGTCATGGCTGGCCGGGCAGTCGGCACCTCATCGGGGCGTGATGAGAACGCTGTTCGCGGCTATAACCAAGCAGACCCTAAGCATACGTTCTTGCGCACGACCGAATTCTACAGCATCACGGCATTGGCATCGATACCGCTGGTTGTTGCGTTTGCGCTACTCTTCTACAAGATGGCCACGTGCAGACAGAAGGGGGAATACGACCCCGTCCTGACAAGCTCTCCGAGGAATGGCGGCCTATCGGGGGAACCGGTCTACATCGACACGGTGTCCGATACGATGGCAAGCCAGACGTCACCGCGCCTCATGTACAGATAGAGCGACGCTATCTAGCTTGCGTGTTTGCACACACACACACTACATATATATATATATATATATATATATATATATATTATATATATATAGTTCTTCTCAGGTAAACAAATTTGTGGACAATCTAAGCAGTGATATACTGTGCTCCCGGTCGTCATTAGGAACGGAGTTCCTCCGCCTGCTCTCTGTCTCGTACAGAGCCCACGGGTTGTTGGGCGTGCAAAACACCTAAACCGCTCGTCGCCCCTACAGTCTGCAGTCTAAAAGTGCACGTGACTGTACAATGTTGCACATGTGTACTACTTTGCCAAAAAGGGATTTGCGCTAACCAACTTCGTCATTCGAAGTCCTCTTACGATTGACCCCCCCCCCCTCTTGATACGATTGTCTCCAGCAGGTATCAACACATCGCATCCGTGTGTGTGTTAAGATACTATGTAAACGTGTACATATTATATCTATATACATATAAATCTATATTTGTTTCTGCTAACGCAGTTACCCCTATTTAAGCCTTCTGCGGTCTGATGTGACTGACCTCAACGCTGTGAGGTAGCGGTGCCTCCGAGCCTTCAACCGAAACGTGTGAAGACTTCGCGGCTGACTGTCGGATGTACTGATAACGGTAGATAGAGACCAATGAGGAAATATTGCGACGAGGATGGCACAAGTTTACAAAGCATTCAACAAACGCAGCCTGCTTGTCATGTTTTGGTTTTAGTTCCTAACTAGAAACCTAAAGGTTTAAACCTAAAAGCTGACAGTTTTTCAATTTTATACACACATACCATATTGTTTGCCTTTTTCGTATCTAGCTCTGTAATCAAATCACATTGAGTTGCCTGCTTCTAGAGTGTAGCGAGCTGAAGCCACGGTATGACTTGAGTCAGCGGTGCGTACTAGATACAAGCTAAACAAGGAATACCGAGGCCCCCATCAAAGGTCTACTGCCTAGGTGTTGTTACATGGCTAGGGTACATAGTCGGTTGATTTTGCTTGGAAAGCATTACAATTCGACCTACAATAACTATTGTGCGAGGATGATGCCTTTGAGTAGACACGCCGAATTAAGACGCCTGATTCTAAGGGCCTACAAAGAATAGATAGGCGTAGTAGTAGTAGTAGTAAACTGTAATTAATCTAAACGCTGTTTTGATCCTGCACTGCAGGAAGACGATATCGACAATTGTATACGACTATTTATGGCTTTAATAAGATAACAACAATCATCACACTCAACAGTGTCAGTTATGTTAATAACGACCATATTGATAGCAACCACAACAACAACAGCAACAACCACAGTCACAACGACAACAACGACAACAACAACAACAACAACGACAACAACAACAACAACAATCACAAATAGATGCGCAACAATAGTAATAACAAGAGCAACGGACAGCTGATGGCGGGCCGCATCAGCGACAGCCCGACCAACAATAATTGTTAATAATAATAAGAGCAAGCCGCAACAACAGCTTTCCCTCACCAAGGGAAATTTTACTTTCATGACCATTGACCATGGCAACAATGATGTTCTAAAGATGTCAATAGCAAGACGAACAACAGCAACGACGCTACATCCAACAGGAATAACCAACGCAACAACATCAACACAAGTATACTAATTAAAACTATTGCAGCAACAGCAATAATAACAAAAACAACAACAATAACAACAACAGCATCAACAACAACAACAGCAGTGATAATTATGATGGCAACAATGCAAACATTTGAGCTACACTTATATAGAGGTAACAGCAAGCGCTCCAACGAGTCGCTATGACGATGCTTTCGTTACGGATGTTGTTGTCATTGTTGATGTTATCAGTTGTTGTTGTTGTTGGTGTTATTGTTGTTGTTGTTGGTGTTGTCATTGTTGTTATTGTCCATTATTGCTGGTGTTGTTGTTGTTGCTGTTACTACCGCAACTCTTCAATCTCGACAGTTATTGTTGCCTAAGATGGGAGGACAACGTAGAAAGGACAGAAACAAGAACAGCAAAAGCAATGAATGAAGAAATATCATCGAGTCATTCAAGTTCGACCGGACCGCGCGGATAGATCCAAGTCAAGGGTCTCGGCAAGCGACGTGGCCACGTACGCCCTAGCTCATGACGCCATCTCTCCCTTTTCCTCTCATCTAGCTGTAGCCCTTGTGCTTGTCTCACGTATTGTTGTCATTCCTGTTGCTGTCGTTGTTGTTGTTGTTGTTGTTGTTGTTGTCGTCGCTGTCGTTGTTGCCGCTGCTGTTGTCGTCATCAATGCTGTTGTTGTTATTGTTGTTAATAGTATCGTGTCTAGCACGAATGCTGCCGAGTAAAAGTTGTCGGCGACCAATGAACGACACGTCGAATTCGACGTCTACCTCTTATTACTACTACTACTACGACTGCCGAACGACTGCGTTTACCCTACCTACTACGTTTACTTCTACCACAGCCCGGGGAACCACGGCGACTGCTTCTTTTACGACACTCGAGCGAGCAGCGGGACCAGCGGCGGCAACAACAACAGCAGCAGCAACAACAACAACAGCAACAACAACAACGACAACGACGACAACAACAACAACAGCAACAACAACAACAACAACAACAGCAACAGCAACAACAACAGCAACAACAGCAGCAACAACAACAACAACAACAACAACAGCAGCAGCAACAACAGCAACAACAGCAACAGCAATAACAACAACAACAACAACAGCAACAACAATAACAACCATAGTAGTAACAGCTACATTGCGGAGGCGCCGACGAAATTTTGTCTGGCGCTGCTGCCGCGGCTGGTGTTGCTCCTCTCTAGCTACTGACGCCGTCGTTGTTGTCGTCGCCCGATGACTACGACGCGCTGGCGCCCTGAAACCGTCGTGGCGCTCTCGATTCCTCGTTGATCAATTCGTCGATCTATGTACCTATCGATCTATTTATGTATCTATCGATCTATTTATCTATATATTTTTCGATGTATATTTCTCTATCTGCCCAGTGCGCCCAGTGATCGGGTGGCCGTCGTTCGCTTTGAACGACGCGCCCTGTGCGACACTGACGCGCGCGACGAGATTGTTGCCGGCGCCGGTTAGTCAACGACGAGTCGGCGACGACGACATCGCGGTCGAGCATCGACGGTTCACGACCACGGCGGTGGCGGTAGTGGCGGCGGGGAAGACGACAGCCGTAGCGACGATGATGTCGCCGGCAGCAGACAACAACAAACCGCAACGACCACGACCACGGCACCGACTGCAGGAAAGCGACGACCATGACGTGACGACCACAGCCGTGACGACAACGACCGTATCGACAGCGGACGACCACGATGTGCCAACTGCAGACATCAACAACTATAATGACAACGACCACGGCACCGACTGCAGACAACAACGACCGCAACGAGCACGACCACGGCACCGATTGCAGACCTCAACGACCGTGACCACGGCATCGACTGCAGGCAACAACGACCAGGACGTGACGACCTACGACCACGGCTTCGGCTGCAGACAACAACGACCATGACGTGACGACCACGGCCGTAACGACAACGACCGTAACGACAGCGGACGACCTCGACGACGCCGACTGCAGACATCAACGACTATGATGACAACGACCACGACGTCGACAACTGCAGACAACAACGATCACGGCGGACAACAACAACAACAGCAACAACAATAACCACCGTAATGACAACGACCACGACGCCGACTGCAGAAAAACACGACCACAGCGGACGATTACATCAACAACAACAGCCATGATTTCAAAGACCACGACAGACAAGACGCCCATGATGTCAACGACCACGGAGGATGACGGCAACAACAACATCCAGGATGTCAACGACCATGGAGAACGACGACGACGACGACAACAACAACAACCATAATGACAACGACCACGGCCGCGACGCGGACTGCAGACAGCCACGACAACGGCGGACGAAGACGACAACAACAACAACAGCAACGACAACAACCACCATGACGACCTCGACGCCGTCAACATTGATGGCGGCCAATCTTGAACGAGGTGACGAGGCTGTTACTGCTGCTGTTGCCCATTGCCGTGCGTGACCTCTGGTCTAATTAAGCACAACCTTTATTCTTGTCGGTGTCCTTGCTCTTGTTGTTGTTGTTATTGTTGTTGCTACTGCTGTTGTTGTTGTTATTGACGTCGTCGTCGTCACTGACCTCTGCAGTAGATAGAGGTCAGTGATTCCATTAGTAAGGGCCATAGTACTAGATCGTAGAACTACTACCCATATTAGTGGTCGAATTCGCCGAAGCACCTGATATTCGTTCATTCGCCCCTACTTCTTCTTCTTCTTCTTCCTCGTATCGTTGACACCGAATATTTACTGTTTGTCGCAGTAGTCATCATCATCATCATCATCATCATAGTACCAGGAATAGCAAGTAGTACAAGCAATCGTGTTACTGTAGCAGCCACAAGAGCCTTCGAAATCATGCCGCTGGTTGACCGCCATGCTGGCGCCGTCCCGACTCTCTCGGCTCCTTGTTATGTCCAGTCCGCTTTCCTCGTCTTGACCACTCGACTCGCAGTAGCAGCAGCAGCAGCAGCAACAATAGCCACAACAACAACAACAACAACAACGACCGCTACGCCTTTGACGTTGTAGTTCGTAATTGTTGTTGTTGTTGTAGTTGTCGCTATTTTTGTTGTCGTTGTTATTGTTGTTGCCGTTGCATTATTGTTATTATTTACCGTATTTAGTTTGCCGTCACGGTTATTGTTATTGTAGTTCATGTGGTTTTTAATGTTGATGTCATCTACATCAACATTGTTGTTGTTGTTGTTGTCACCATTGGTGCAAACTATTTATTGTACTTGCTGTGTTGTCGTTGTTGTTGTTGCTGGTATTGTTGTTATTGCTGCTACTGCTGCTGCTGCTATAGTTGCATCATTGTCTTGTTGACGTTCTCCCCGTAATTCCTGTTGTTGTTGTTGTTGTTGTTTTTGTTGCTGTTGTTGTTGTTGTTGTTGCTGTTGCTCTTCCCCTTGTTTTTGTTGACCTGTCGTGGCCATCGTACTGCACCGTTGTTGTTGTCGTCGTCGTCGTCATTGTTGTCTATCGTTGTTGTCGTTGTTGGTGCTCTTGTTGTGGTGATTTATTGTTGATCGATGGATTTAGTATTTACTGTGAGTGTTTTTGTTGTTGTTGTCGTTGCTGCCACGGCTCACAGCCAAACGGTAGCACCAATGTGACAGGGCAGCGCATAGCACGGATTGCATTGTGACTAATGACGAAACATACCAGTCGCGGGCGGGTCCCGAAAGGTGCGAACTGCTGGCCGGGTCGACCTGCACATTGGAGCTGGCAGTGTAGTAAAGATAACAAAAATATTATAAATAATAATATTAATGACACATGCAATAATAATAATAATAATAATAATAATAAACTAATAATATTAGTGAATCGACAAAGACGAGCCAGCCTGGCCGGAAAGTCAGGCGGGCCTTGATGGGCGAGATGCATACAACATATAGGACGAACAGTAGTGACCTTTGTACGTGTACATATTAAGGAGTTTATATATTGAATTAAATAAACGATAGCTTGAAGGTAGTCATTTATTACTTTGATGCTTGCGGGTGGGTGGCTTACGATAGCTGGGCGCGGAATGCACGTGCAAATCGTGCATACTAGCGTAGTGTGAATACTATTTTTCTTGTTAGTACTCATATAATAATTACGTTTATCTTTGTCGCGATCATAATCACTCTTACTACCATCACCACCACCATCATATCACTCTACCATCACCACCACCACCATCATAATCACCATCATTGCATCAATGCGCATTAATTTTTACCACTCCAACGATAGCCATCGCAGCGTCGCCGTTTCGCACCTGCGTGTCAATCGCGTTGTTCTGTCCAGGCATCCCCATCACAGCACGACGAGTGGCGAACTTTGTGGCGTGTCAACCTTTTATGGCCGGCGGAGTTTCTGTCGGCGAGAGAGTCGATGAGTAAATTCACGCGCATTACGTGGCAGTGAGAGAGCACACTAATGCTAATAATAATAATAATACCGAGTCAACCGTGTAAACTTGCGCGGGGAGATGCTACCGTCTGTTGACTGATTCCGTCGCAAAAGCGACGCAAGCAACTTCTAAGCGCAGCGTGGCGAGTCGTGCTTTTAGGCCTTTCGAATCCAAGCGACCTGACGAAGAGAAATGGCGACGAGAGAGCGCAAGTATAAATATATTTATACTCTACTGTCGTTTGGCGAAGAAACGAAATGTAATATCTTTATATATATATATATATATATATATATATATATATATATACTCTGCTGATACTTGGCGAATAAACACAACTTAATATATATATATATATATATATATATATATATATATTGAGCATAATTTATTCGCCAAATATCAGTAGACTTTTCACGGTATAAAGCTGTACAATTTCGAGCAAGAGTGTTTCACAATGCATAGCACATTCCACGAAACTACGATATAGTCAATACGTGCCCGGCCTAATCTGCGCATATTTATTATGATATATTTGGTTTCGCAGGTAGTCGTTCACACATCAGATACCAGGTGGAACCACGCCAGTTTTAGTTTTTTTTTTAGCTCGTTTTTGTTCATTTTTTAGTGCACCATTATTTTTGTTTTGCCAGATCATTTCGAAATGCCTTATTACGCACATCCTACATACAAACGTTACGTGCAAATCTGTTGACGGTTACCTGACCTTTCACACGATACGTAGGCTACGGTGCACTAAACAAAACGGACGTCTCTGAACTCTACCACAAAATGGTTTCTATGCTACCAATGAGTCGTATTTAAAATATATTATATTTAAAATATACAGTCTATTTTAAAACACATTTAAATAAACATCTTCATCAACATAATTGAGAAATCGCGTATGGATGTACGAGAGTGGACGATGACAATGGAACCCGACTCCGGTGTGTGTTCCTAAAGACCCAAATCATGTATAGAAATAATGTATGTGCAACCATATCTAAAACAAAAAATCGACGCTAAATAGCTCCATCTAACTGTACCATTGTACCCCTGAATCGCGGCCGGGATCTGCAGAACTGTAATTGTTTGAGGAAAGTTATGTTAGTTAGAATCGTTCTGCAAATGCGACCCCTCAACGATAGACCAACTTGTAAGTTGATGTGCAATGTTTGCTGCGTAATATTTATGGATATATGCGTTATCAACAACGTTTCTTTGGACTAAAAACTTTTTGTACATCAACTGAATATGTCTGCTGGCTGCCATAGATTGCCTCTTTGACATATACAACTAGAGAATAGGCTTACACACTGCGGCACATTTTGCAGCGATTTTTCCAAGTAACGTTGGCGCTTCATCCACTTGAGGTATTACAGGTGTGCCCCTCCATATAATATATGTATGGAATGCATTTTGGTGCACATACTGTCATCGTTTGCATCAAGTAAATGTATAGCGAGAAACTTCTTAAAAATTACGTTGCAAGCAGCAAGTCCGCAGCTGTTCCCAGCCAATCCTACAAAACAACTGTGCAATCTATATATATATGCAAGTATATTTATACAAGTATATATACATAATGCATGTGTGCTAATATGTTTATGACACCAGTTCATTGTAAATGATCTTCACGCAAGCGTTGCTACTGACGATCCATTCGTGATCCATTTGCGGAAACTTTCAGATAATGTGCGGCACATTTTAAGACAACCACAAAAAGACTAGCTAAATGTACAAATGTCGAGCAACCAACCAACAAGAGTAGCCTATAGTATAATCTGGCTATGTGATTGAGTATTGCTGTAATCAATTAAACAACATTTCAGCGTTGATCAGGCCTAGCTAATTTCGGCGTCGTTACAGTTGACATTGAAGACATTGCCATAGAGAGCAGTCAAGGTTTTCAAAGTTGCTGATCAGCTCGCTGCCCTGTTGAGGTCTCTGGTGCTACGGCGTTTTAGCCACCACCGCCGGGGAGGCGGCAGAGACCACGTACAGAGAACAACAATACTATACAGCCTTTGATTGATAGCAGATTATGGTTGCTGTGACCTCGTGCCAAATACATGCAGTGCCTCTAAGACGAACACATAGAAACGCTGAGCTTTGCTCATATAAATATATATATATATATATATATATATATATATATATATATATATTTATAATTTATAGTAGTTAGTGTTCTTTTGTAGTGAACATCTCTGTGCGATTACCAATGAGTGTGGAAATCGTGGCTGTTAGCGTGTTGATTTATACGAGCAGCTGCAGCAATAACAAGAATAAGATGAAGCCGACGTTAGTTTCGCGTCAAAATGATTGTAAGGTATTATAGTAGTCGTAAGGAAGATATAAATGGACAGAAAGAAAGAGAGAGAAAGAGTAGGGAAAATAAAAAGGAAGACAATAACAAATGAGACGAGATCGAGAACAGCCCGCAGTAGAAATAAAAACATCGGCCTGACTTTAAGAGTCTGTTGAGTAAACGCACGGAGCTGTGACGCGCCGCTGTCGATTCGAAACCTTGACGCCGAACCTTCAGCAGCTTTTGTCTAGCTGTATCTGCCATATAATCCGCATAACAAGTTGTGTACATCGACATAAGCACAGAAAACAGTACGACCGTGGTCGCCCGGCTACTATGAACTGGTAGTTTTGCCGAAGCGACACCAACTTTGAACAATCAATAAATCATGCTGATGCTCACGTAATGACCTCGTTATGAACTTTACGTAATTGTGAGTGTGTCCTGATTTTAAGTAAAGTGGTGAAACTCCTTCATGTTCATAGCAAGACGTGTTGTGTTACGTGTTTGCCAATCTACGCAATGCATCTTTGCGCGTTAACTTATATATATATATATATATATATATATATATATATATACGCGTTTTCCTATTTATCCAACGCTATCGCAAATAAACGTAACTATTCGACTGCAATATAATATGTAGCTAGCCAGAGCGCCTGCCACTATAGAACATCGCCGCAGTAAAGATGCGCAGGTCATTTAATGCTGCTAAATTCGATACTTTGGTAGTAGAAGTCATTTAGACA
The DNA here is from genome assembly GCA_003439945.1 of Dermanyssus gallinae. Classification (NCBI taxonomy): domain Eukaryota; kingdom Metazoa; phylum Arthropoda; class Arachnida; order Mesostigmata; family Dermanyssidae; genus Dermanyssus; species Dermanyssus gallinae. The sequence continues at coordinate 248,362 of QVRM01004961.1, read as the reverse complement.
TGCGTCTGCTCCACGTAGGCGCGTTTGTAGATCTATACAAGAAGCCACATATATATATATATATATATATATATATATATATAGAGAAAGATATATTAGCCGTAGAATGTTACGTGCGATGGCTTACGACTCGGATGTTTGAAATTGTTATTCCAATACAATAGTATGTTGTGAACAGATGGCAAAAAAATTCTTTGTGTAGCTCAGTAGTTCTTATTGAATACATATAATAGCAGTAAGACTCACCTTCTATCGTAGCGATAATATGCACCACATAGTTGTGGATAGCCGTTAGCATTTATATAATTTATATTCCGACAAGAGCTAGCGTACGATGTGTAGATCTATACAACTTTCTGTACGACGAGCTCCATACTTCTAGCGCACGACGTTCTTTATTTTTGCAGCCAAAATGCTCGAGTCTGGGCAACAGATAGGTAAACATCTCAGCTTAGAGCAACTGCGACTAACGTCACTTGTATTAATGCGTACAACTTACGGTAAGTACGCACACTATTGAGTCTTGTTGAGAAGGAGGCGTGCTGTAACCCTGGCCGTAGCGCGTTCCCATTAGAATACGACATATGGCGTATAACTGTCTGTTACTGATGCTAAGAGACGGCGCTGTGAGTCGCTTGCTCCCCTTGCACACGAGAGGATTTATCGCAGCTCTTCTGAAACCTTGGCAGCTTTTTTGCTCCACGGTGCACATGAGGTGTTCCCGTGATAGCCCTATCCAGGATCACGACGCAAATACCTATGGCGCTTAACATCGCACTGGCAGGTCGCACACCAGGTCCACGACAGACATACGACAGACAGTTCTTTCTCTCTAGACAGATTCCTTGGGACCTAAGAGCTAAAGAACTAACAATAAGAAACCCCTCAATGAACGTCCGGACGGAGGGAATACTAGTCAGCAGAGCAGAGATCTTAAGCGAATAGAGCCAACAAAGGAAAACAACCCAGCCGGGCCATCCTGGATACTGCTAAATCCTAATTTTAAAAAAATGGTACAGCTTTATACAAGGCTCGTTTACCTACCTACTCTCGCAACTGCTAACAGGCCACGTAGACTACTTGCAGCAATACTGAAACCTACACCGCATTGGTAAAACTGACTCGCCGTTATGCCGTATGCACAACTCAAAAGAGGCTCACGATGCAAGGCACTGCTAAGCAATACTTACTGCCTAAGACCAAAGACTGGGAGATTCCTTGACATGTCTTATAGAGACACTCCTCACGGACCACGAATGCTGGTTTATGGTAAAACGATTCAGTCTTCAAGAAGAAAAGACATAGTCGAGCAGCCTTAACAGTCTGCAACGCCCGGTGTGTATCATGTATCTTACAAGTTAATATCTAGAACAAGAAAAACAAATAAAAAGTACAATATCGCATTCTACAACCCATGCATCTATTATTATTATTGTTTTTTTCACTATTATATTGCTCCTGCCAGGCGCGAATGCGCTGCGTGCAACTTGCCTCGTTAACTCTGCTTTAAACAGTAGCGTATTACGTCACATGCAGAACAGTAGAACGGCGTCGAATTTGGACGGGGTGGGGCGCTCTCTGAAGTTCAACTGCTGTACTGAAAAACAAGCACAAGAAAAACTGTGAGTAAACATTTTTTTGCTCGTCTCAGCGGATAAAATCAACAAAGTTTTAGCTGCGCTTGTGTATATATATATATATATATCCGGGAAGCGAGGTGTAGGAATTTGTTAGTGTGCACGTCCAGCGCATATCACAGCGCTGGCACGCTATTAGCGGTGCCCGGTGAATAGTAGTGGTAGTAGTAGCAATAGTGTTCGTGCTTTGCGTATGTTTGCAAGGGTAGTCGACATACAACACAAACATACACCCCAATTCACGCCTGCACGTATAGGAATATATAGATAGATAGAAAGAGAGAGAGAGCAACACACAGACCTAGCGTTCGTACACACAACACGTGCAGTGAGATGTGCAGCGACCATCCGAGGCGACTGTGTCAAGAATAGCCCGGTCAAATATAGATTCTACCCGCCGCAGTCTCTGCCCTCTGCCGCGGTTCCAGCCCACACCCCACGACAGCAGCCCGAAACGATGGGTCGTCGCAGCCGCCGCCGACCACCCCACACTGGTCGGGGGCCTGCTACCTACGCGGGGGTGGCGGTGCTACACAGCTCTGCCGTCTTTCACTCGTGTTGGGGGGCCATCGGCTGTTGGTCGCTACCGGCTTCAACAACCGATTCACTGACCGACCGACCGACCGACGGGCCGATGGACTTCATTCTCCTTCTGTCTTTTCACACTTCATCCCACTGCCCTAGTCTTGTCCTCTTCTTCTTCTTCTTCTTTTTCTTCGTTTTCTATCTCCTCCTCCTTCGTCTTTTCCTCTTCTTCGGGATGGAAGCAGCAGCAGACAGGCAGGCTGGTTATTTTTCTTTTCCCTCTGCGGACTCGACGACGGGACACGACTCGCCGCCTCGTACACGACGCCGCTTCTCCAAACTTCTCCAGAGCTGACGGAGCCTTCGGGGACTCCCAGAGGTATCGTCTCGTGTGGTGGTTGGGTTTGCGCATTCTTGCGCCCAGTCCCACTCCTCCCCCCCCCCCGCCTCTCTGTCTATCCTTTGCCCTCCTGTCTTCAGCGTTTTTCGTTCGCCATTTCGCCAGCGTCCTTCAGCGGAGGGGCAGTAGACGGAAGAACTTTTTTCCAGCATCATATGGTGTAGCAGTAGTAGTAGTGAGGACGTAGTAAGCACTAGGAGACGGATAGCTTCTAGCTGTCCCAGTTGTCCCAGTTGACAATGACGACCGCTGTTCCTGCTGCGGCTGCTGCTGCTTCTGTTACGTTCCCGGCAGTTTCTGTAGTTCCTAACTGAGTCGGGTGTACATTTCGACTTTGACTCGAGCAGTGCCGATGGGCCCGCTCGACGACAGGGCAGTCGCCGTCGAGTACGCTCCACAACGCTGCCAGCCCCGTTCGTAGTCAGTCACTGGTTGGTTTGTTGGTTGCTTGGAAGAACGCCAGCCGACATCTGAGGGCACATGACCCCGTGATGTGGAGGGAGTGCAGCGCATCCGATCTCACGGCTCACAGGCGCTGTCATGTCGTCGAGAGTAGATGGAAATTTAATGTCCCGCCGGTCAGACGGGACCGGGGTCCTGTCGCCAGTCGCACAAAGATTATGGAATCGTCGAAGCGTCATTCCAACAATGGCAATGGCAATCCAATGGTTGTCCGTCGGTTTGCCTGTCTGGCTGTCTGTCTCTACACATGCGGTTCGTTCACAATTGTCTTTAGCCCCCGTGCTGTCCCCACACCCCCGACACACACACACAAGGTGAAGATGGGCCGTACAATTGCCGATCAGCCTCGGTCAACAGTGGGCAAACGGTCAAAAAGTCACAAATGCGTGCGAGCAGGTAACCAAATGAAGCCTGTGAAGACTAACACAGTGTGTAAAGTGTACACACTTCTATGTGTGTGTGTACTTACGCGTCCGCTTCTAAGGATTGCGTAACTACGATAATCAAAACTTGGTTTTATTAGACCATAATCGCAATAAAAAAGGAATCACCTGCATTATACGGCATTGCCGACCTGCCGACGTGCCTAGTCTCGCCAAACTCCTCAATTGGCGCAATTGAAGTTCCTCCCCAAATTGGCGCACAGTCATTCAGGACATGCACAAATCAGCTCCTAGTAAATTAAAATTAGCATTTGTCAGTTCAATCCGCACGCTGTCCAGACAATGCGCCAATTTTAGAAGCTCTTTCAGTATGAACAGACGCATAGCTGCCTCAATGGAAAGTTGTTTGGCGTTCTGCACTTATGTGGATATCAGTCAGGGTTGAGCTTACGATACCATCAAGGTGTGCCGTAAAATACGCGCTTGTATAGTGAAATCGAAAATCTAAAAACGGAAACGCGTTTACGAACTCGATGAAGCCTCACGATCTGTTACTATTTGATATATGTGTGTCTTTTCGATGAAGAAATCTGGAATACTGCATCCCTAAAGAGTCATTTAAAAGACTTGATTTTGATTTCACACTGTCAGTGACGAACTGTGCATTTCTATGAAAATAAGAAAAACCAAGCGTTAACCGAGCGTTGTTCAGACAGCAAATATTGACATTGTAGACATAACGCCATGTTTGTTTTTAAACGTATGAAGCGCTGGTTCAGAAACGAACTTGCATATGTCTAGTGAAACTGAATCACTTGTGGCTAACTCTAGACAAATAGCTACGAAATTTGCGGGTATTATGTCTACAAAAAAATCTACAAAACCATAAATGGTAAACAAGACATTGTGGCAGTTACATCTATATGGCTTTTTTTCTCCAAAAACGTCTACTGCGCCCGGCTGTTCGAAGGACGTCTGGGTAGAAAGCAGGCCCACGTCATCACATCATTTTCGATGCACTTTGCAGTCTGCAGGCCCAAAAGAAGATAGAATGTTCTTTTGGGCCTGCACACACACACACATTCAACAACATTTGAGAAAATGAACGTCTTCAAAAATCTCTAAAATTCTCTAAGCGCAAATAATTGCTTAGGGACGTGTGATGCAAAATTTAGAAGTTTTATTATCTTATTATTATTTGGTTACATGTGAAATTCTGACGCCGCCGTGGCTACGGCTAAAAAGTAAGTCCCTTGCCTGTTGGCAATGAACCTATGATCGAGTTGCTTAGGTATAAACTTATGCTTGTTTATGACCCAAGCATGTCTGACCGCCATGTTGCTGACTATGCCATTTTGATACTCGCCGCGTGATATGCGATACGTCAGTGAGATTAGACAGAAGAGAACAAGAATCGTATTCAACTAACTGGGTGGCTCTCCGATCGTCCGTCCATCGGGACTCTGCCACAGGTCGTCGTCGGCGGCCGTAAATAGTACCACTTGGCCTATGTTAGGAGGTCGTAGCCTATTTCATTCATACATATTGTGGTAAAATACGACCTTCTAGTGCATGGCAAAGCAGGCTCCCTCATGCTTTTGAAGATGTAAAGCCGCCTGCGGCCCGCGCAACCAAGTAAAGTAGATCCTCTCAGCTTTAACGTTTTGGTAGCCTACATTTGATCTCAGAAAGAAACAATAGTCGCCTTGTGTTCTACTCTTCTGCTGCTGCTGCTGTCGAAAAGTGGAGTTAGACATTACTGATAGGTAGTAATTTCCTTTTGTCGCGGATGTCGTGGATAGAATAGCGATCTTGCTTGGCGTCGCTGGTCATACGACGTAACTCCTACCTGCCTACATAGCACATTTTGCTACCCAGTCTCTCGTCTCCGCTGCACGAGACCTTGCTCAGCGGCACTGTTTTCAGTAAAGGTATATGCATATACACCTGTTTAATTTCATCACGATCGTCTATATATATATATATATATATATATATATATATATATATATATATATATATATATATATATATACATATATATAATCAGCGTAGCGTCCGAAGTATCCTAATAGCGGTTAACGTGGCGAGTTCTATGTTGCACATGGAACAGGCATTGTTTAGAAAAGACGACTGACCCATAGACCTTTACCAAGCGCGCACTAAGGCGTTCCTTCCTTTTTAAGGCTGCGTCCTCCTCGTTGCGTCAAAAACCAAGCGATTTTCAAGCGTAGTAGTAGTAGTAATTGTTGTTGCTGCTGTTGTCGTCGTCGTCATCGTCGTCGACTGATTGTTGTATGCTCACTGCAATCGACCTTGCTCTACCATATCACTTACTTTCAATGTTGTTCTCACGCTGGCCAGGTACTGCCATAAGTGGCTGTTGATAACAATTTGGTTTCCTCTTAAAGCTCGTCCTTGGCCCGTTGAGCTTCTGTTATGCCGTGCTTTGCGTCTGATAACAATGTATCTCTTCCCGTCTCTCTCTCTCTTTCCTTTGTGATCTCCTTCTTCGCCTCCATCTATTTCTTGTTGCTCGATTCCTCAAGTATGTCGCCTCGAGTTCTATTATACTAGCGCCGCGCACAACAACTACCGACATTACTTAACGAGATAAAGTACACGGCTTATAAATATTGATAATCCATGAACACCATTGCCATCGTTGCATCTATCAAATAGCACAGATGTGCAGGACGTCCCCGGAGGTGTACCGTCAGGACGGGTCATGGAGCTGACCTCAGGACGCATTTTTTTTTTAAAGAAAAAGTCTAACGTCTGTCCCGGTTCACCCGCGCCGGTTGGCCGGATTGTCTATTCGGCAACCCTTTCGGCTCTACGAGTAGAACAAGGGTGCCGCGTGGCAACCAGATGGCTGAGGACCATGACTAGTGGTCATAGCCAGGCCTGATCAGCAATGAGAGCGCCCTAGAGACAGACTCTCTTACAGCGTGCTGCGCTTTACAATACATTCGGCAAACGGTTCTAGTCGCACGTATAATACAACGAAAACTGGCTAGAGGTTGCTTTAAATCTTACATATAAATAAAAAGAGACAGAGAGAGAGATACGAGTATATCGCGTCACGGTGGGCCATGTTGGATGACTCAGCGTCATAGCGTGGCGTGGACTGTTTTTGAACAAGCACCATGCAAGCATGACGATCGCCACAAGGCTTCCCACAAAAAATAGACTTGTTATAGGAATACTTTCGTAGACCGAAATCGTACCGAAAGCTCAAGGTACCACCACCACAGCACACGTTGGTACACGGTAGTTGCATACCACAGACATAAATGGTACATGGTTGTTTTGTTCTAAATTCGTTTCTCGAATGAAGAACGCATTCTCTCCCGACTACTATTTATGATAACAGTACTTTCAGTACGGAGTACAACGTCTTATTACTCTGCCAATTTAGTCACGTATATACGTAGATTTTAGTCTATCCTTGTCCGTATAGACAAACCGTTTAACTCGCGGCTCGACTAGTCACAGTTAACGCCGAGCAATTACTGCGTAGATTAAGAACAGATGTTTGTAAACAATGCTGTGTCCGTATTTGGCTGCTGCTCCTACTGCTGGGTGCTATGCAATTCTGTAACAGGCTATTAAGGTAGTCGTGTCCAATGTCCTTGGCATGGAGTCGTCTAGTGTAAAGTTTTTAAAGCAAAATTAAATGTGACTGTTTAGGGCAACCACCTTTAGTCCTCTAAGTTATGATCTGTATTCACGATTGTTATATTATACTATGCAGATTAAAATCCTTATTGAAACGCCGTGTTTTTGGCTACGTTCAAGACAGTCAGCAGGGCCTGAGGAGCATGTCAAAGACGACGAGAAAGCTTTCACCAAGCGATTCGTAGACTGCACAACCATGCAAGCATATGAACGTGCGTGACTAGCAGAGACCCTTATTAAAGAATAATTATGATTTTGTTCCTATTGGCATTTTCAGCGTGCCACCTTTAAAACTTAGTAGATGCATATATATATATATATATATATATATATACTCATCATTATCATCATGATTACAATAACTTCTATATATATATACACATTTGCACAAACGCTTTTGTAAAAACCTCCACGTTGCTTTACGTATCAAGACTATAAAAGCTTGTTTACGTCGGTCATGTTAAGTAAATACAATATATTTTTTAAATAGCAGAAACATACATTTCAACAATTTCAACAGATTAGAGACGGGTCTTAAGCAGTTGATACATATTCAAATGAGAATTCACCGCGCACAGGCTTATGGGATTCTAAATTCGACCCGCTATCTTAATGACTCATCACTTCCCTCCGTAGAGCATTGTTAACTAAGCTCTTTCGACAGAGCTTAGTTACTTGGCAACTACGTAACACAGCACCATCACTTTGGTACGAAAATGGTGGGCATTAAATTTGCTATTGCCTGGGAGTAGTTATTGGACTGTATTTTTGGCGTAATAAAAAAATTATAATTTTGCACGTAAAAGCGTTAACGTAAGACATAACAACATATCGATTTTCCTCAATCTGGCTATTCGCTTTTTTCCATTGTGCACCGAACAAATTGTCGAATTTTCCACCGAACACGTCGGTATGATCGGTTCTTTTATGCGTTAACTGGTTCTCCCGCAAACGGCGATTTGGCACAACTATGTAGGAGAAAAAAAGCAGAAAACCTATTGTTATGAATGACCCTGTATATGGATGTGATAAATTTGCTCATTCACGTGTTTAGATGTATATGCGGCTTGCGATATTATGCTTTTATTGTTGATTCGTCTATTTATAAGCGGCTTTCTTCTTACCTTGGAGCTCATGCGGAGCGTCACATCAGGTTGGCGACCGTGCTATAAGTATTGAAACGTGTTCGAAAGCGTGATTTAAAGCATGATAAACTTTAGTCATCTCATGCAATCTAATCGGTTTCGAGCCCGGAGGACAACGCCACAACGAGAGCCACTGCATTGTTGGCTGAAGTAGCTCGATCGGGGAAGGCTAGAATTAGGAACAAGCAATTGGGACGAGGGCACCAGAGGTAATGGCGGAAGAGCCAAGCAAACATAATTATACAGAATTCCTTAACGCGGCGTGCTACGGAGCACGGCCGCCACCCCCAGGTACCGATGAAACGAAAATAAAAAATGGCCCGAAAGGCCTACTGAAAATGCAACGAAAGCTAGACGCACGCACAAATATATATATGTATTTTTTATATGGGACCATCTTCTCCGGACGGCAAATTTATTTAAGTTCAATAACTCTTCATTGAGCTTGAAATTTCCATTATTACATAAATGCAAACAATTATAACTATCCAGGTAATTAATCACTGACGGTGGGAACAAGACAATTGGGTCCCTGCGAACGTGTGCACTTTTACGAAGGGTCCAATGTAGGAACCAACCATCTCTGGAGGGTTCCCCGGACCGAGGCCGCGTTGCCCCGTTGCACATCCAGCGACAGACGCTGTCTGAGAAATTCGCTCGCTCGCCTATCACCGCTGGCTAGACCTAGTCGCTTCCCGACCTTCTGTAGCAAACCGCGAGTGGACGGGCCCGGCCCGCCAAGTGTCTCGAAGGCAAGTGGGTAGAACCCGTACGGGTACCCGATGTTCCGGTATTTTCTCACCTTGCCTGCCTCGGCGAGAGCTGAAGCATATCCGGCCCGGGCCGCGCCAGCACTAACCATTAAGGGCTATGAGTTAGTAACTGTCGCGTCCCAAACCAGCATGCAACCGCTCTCGAACGGGGTCAAGGTCAGACCGTCGGTCTCTTCCCGCCTTCCCTATCTAGTCCGACGGGTTCCAGGACGCACGGTAGGCCACTAGAGCGCAGGGCTCTGCTGAAGGTTTCGTTCAGGGCTTGGTGTCGGGCTCGCCTACCTGCGCTGACGATACAGGATAGCCCGTGGCGTCCATCCGGCTGGACCGCCCGCCCCTTTGGAGGAGACGGCGCGCAACCTGGCCCTATCAGCGTCTGTGGCGCTTTCCGCGATAAGAGTTTTTTCAACCCTTTGCTCATGTAAGGCCGCCGACCAATCTCTCTGGCGTCCAGCTTCGGCGGGCTCGTGGCCACACAGGGCAACTGTTCTACGGCGGCTTGTTTCTAAGCGATCTTCTAGGTCCGTAAAAGCGACTGAATCAAGAAGTGATTTAGCCTGTTGTAAAGACCTGTGGAGGGAAGCTACCAGAGCTACCTCCGATAGGACAATAGCATCAGGCAACCCTAGACCTCCCCAAAAAACGGGGAGTAGAGCTTGTTGGCGTGCTTCTGCCGATAGACTGAGATTCAAAAGAGCCTCAACTGTAGTAAGCACGCTGTCGTTTAGTCGCTCAAGGAGTCCCGGAGCAAGCGAGCCGTCTACACCTCGAAACAGGTGATTGAGACGTAGGGCCGAAAATGAAGGGCCGAAAACTATCCAGGTAATTTTGCAGAAAAGGCTATCGCCCGTGTCTGCGTAATATGGATAGAACAGCGGCGCACAAAAGAGGACCCGAATGACAGACTGGAAGTACCGACTGCCAGTGTCGAAGCCCTGCAGGGAGGAGTAAGAGAAAAGCTCGACGAATCCCTAGATCTGGCAATGGCAGGTTGAGACATGGTGCGCCGATTAAGCAAACTGGAATTATAGGAAACTACAAACATAAAGTCCATACATTTTAGTTGATATACAAGATCTGTATATATATATATATATATAGCGAAAGAGTGTACATAGGCATGGTCGTTTGATTTTGCTTCCAGATTGATTACAAATTCATAATCTCCTTAATGCGCACGATTACTTTAGATACTACAGTAGAGATTGGGGATACCCTAGTTATATCAACATGCCCAGCTGTCGGTGCATTGAAATGCCACACGGCGATTCCAAGCCCGTAGGGGACAGAGGATGGTCTAGCTACTAGAGATTACTTAAGATACTACAAAATATAGTACCTTTGCTATATTTCTTTAATTTATATTTAGTATTTATATTAATGACTAATTATTATATATAGTATTTATATTAATGGTTAATTATTATATCTAGTATTCATATTAATGGTTAATTATGTTAGTATTCATATCATTGGTTGAAATGACGAGAGCTCTCCGTGGAGATCTATTCCATACAATAATTAGTCTTGCTGACAGAACCGCCTACCTAAATATTAGGAGTTCATCTGAATTCTGGCTACTAGCATCTTTAACGTTAAGGGATATAAACAATCTGCTTCGTCTCGATCTACTAAAATTGGCGAAGGAGTGGTGGTAGATGTTGCGTATTCTATTGAAGTAAGCTATTCAAAATTATACTTTCTCTGCGGGCCCCGAGGAGTTCATTCAGGCAGTCCAGTTGGTGGCTCGCCGTTATGAGATAGCTTTGGTCAACCAATCTCCACTGAGACGTATAGACCCATGGGCCAGAAACGTAAACGTTTTTTAAAAACCTTGGAAAAAGACTTAACGCGGTCACAAAAAATCTTCGTTCTGAATAGTGCCTACGACAATTGAGGTTTAGCGGGGAACACCGAGTCGGCCGAGGGGTACCTTTTCTCCGCTGAAGGGCTCGTTGAGATTTCGTACAACAACTAATGTTTCGGATACTATATTGATTAAATAAAGACCAACATGTATTTAAAAAATAACAGTTATTATATTTTGAGTCTCACATCATTTGGTTTTTGCCAAAATCATCACGGAGGTACGGAAAGAGTTTCTTTCTTCCGCCGCAAGGCTGCCTGAGATCCCGTACAACAACTCAAGTTTCGAATACTAGTTTGATTAAATAAGCATCTAAATGTATTTCTTTAAAAAAATGAATGATTATGTTTCCAGTCTCATCGCATCATTTGGTTTAACCTGAAACCATCACGGAGGAAACTCGTTCTATGTCTAATACTAGCTATTGTTCGCCCTGGGTGTAATGATGACGATAACAGTTGTCTACTCATCTACGACGCGATTGTAATCGCAATTCTCATCCTCTCAGATTACCACCAAATACACCATCGTTTTCTTCTTAATCATCCTATCTACCCTGCTGCGTCTGAGCAATATTTTATTGATGACAGGGTGAAGCGTATTTTTAGCTCACGGAACAACGTCGAGTCCGCTATTAAACTATATAATAATCCATAAGGAGATGGACTGGCTTGACTGTTCCAGTTATCGCCTTCACAAACAAGCGCCAAAACAACCGCCTAAAAAATGTTTTTAATTCTCGTCATTGCCTAGCATAAACGTTGCTGTCCGCACGTTTGACACCAGAAACATTTGAGACCTTCAGACAAGGTTTTCCTCCCGTTGCCGTTAGAAATAGTCGGCCGCATATAAAGTCCTGGCGATCATCAGACTCACTTAGGCTTCCGCGGAACTTTGATCGAATCGGTAAAAAGTATGCTTGAGACAAAAACAGTCAGCTTCTTAAGACTATCTTATAAAAACTGCTTTCCTCGCACCAATCCATAGTCAAAATCAAGTTCTGCGAATATCACAGACGGCAAATCAATGAAGCTATTTTTCCAGCCAGCATTCATTTCCTAGTAATAAGCAGAATTTAATATTGATTTAAACAAGGCTACAATTTCGGTTCCGCCTACAGTTATTCTATTTTTTTCTTGTTGCCCACATTGTCATGTGTGTTTCCTCTTACTTTGTTTTATTAAGACTATACAGTTACCTGAAAGCTAGAAGAAAACCACATGGCTCTTCTGCCACAAATGCCATTGAAGCAACCCTAAATATTCCAACGTGTCCGAGAAAAGCCCTTGAGAGCATCCAATTTAAATGCTTATCTTGATTTTGCAATCGAGTGGAGTTGATGATTTTGCTCGCAAATGGTTTCGTTCTTACCTTCAGGCTTAGGCAATAACAGAATCCGGTCCAACTGTAGCGTCCCATCGATACACTACGCGTTTGGGCATTTCGCAAAAAAGCGTGATAGGTCAATTTGTATTTATTATGTTTATTTACATTGCTTTTTGCAGTCTGAAATATTCTCAGTTTTGCAAGTTGTATTTTTTCACGCAGACGGTTGCACTTACCTTATCCCGCTGATTAAGGGAAACCCTCAGACCGGTTTTGTCCTTGCGCCAATGAGGCGACAGCTGACCTGAGTGACACTCAGTGATCAAGGATCCACACACAAAAATCTATATAATATACTACGAAGCATTGGTTGACTCTTGTCTTTGCTACTGTAGTGTGGTGTTCCGGGGCACGTAACATAATGTAACTTCTGCTCTATAGGCCCCGCGAAATAGGCCATTCGTTTCACTGAGTATATTCTGCCGCCAAACACAAGCTAGAGAAAGAAAAGTACTACTCGCACTTAGGAGCGTTTGTAAAAATTAAAATCCTGTCTCAATTTTACGTATGTTTAGGCGACCGCTAGATACACACCGGATATGCTACCGCTACATACATATCGGGTGTCGAGGATCGTGGTACCAAATCGATGGGTTCGATTCGTAGTATGATTATCGTAATCGTTTCCCCGCCTCTTATGCCGGACTTTCATAACGTACTCCGTTAGCGAGTGTGATGAAAAATGGTCCGAACCAGACTCCCGATTGCAGCACCTTAATGAGCCCGGTAGTCCATATCTCCACACATCCTCGAAAAAATACACTCTAAAATATATATCTACTAGCAGTTTTGATACGATTCTGCCTTAAAAAATTGTGCCGTACGTTTTTCAATTTGATCTTCCTGTTTTAACATAATTTTGTAGAAATTGTTCCTACCTAGGGAATGGAAATGGCATTAATACCAAAATTAAATGCGCGTCTTCTTAAATATGTGAGAATTTATTCATTTAAAGCGCACCCTGTTTGGGTATGTAAATACGAACATAATATGTATGACAAACATGGTAAAACTGGTTTATGAGTATTTTCAGCTGAAGCTGAGCGAGCGACACGGATTCAGTACAATTGGGCATGTGATACAGGGGACATGGACTGTCACCACGACGGTATTTGCAGTCCTATTTGGGTTCATGTAACCCAGCAGACCGGCATAATAGATGATGAAATCCGTAAACACTGTAGCGAGTGATGAGGTAACGACATGGGCGGACAGGCTTCTTCCAGGCCTGATTAGTCAAAGCTGGTGATAGATAAAATTCTCTGTGAATTAGAGACATTTTTTTGAGAATACTTATGCCGAAACGTAATCTACCACAGACAGTCGCCCCGGAATGTGTGAGAATGAGCGTATGCCATAAACGTAATGTTTAATCTTCAAGGCATTGAACTAGAAACTGAAAAATCAGACATGGACCTAGATTTTTGCAAGCTCTCCTCAATAAGACTATTTCGCTTCTGCTAGCCAATAAAGCTGTCCTTCGTCATTACTGCTAGTTTATTGATGCATGTGATAAACTGTATCGAAAAATAGGGGCGCCCGTTAATAAAGCCGAGTAATTGCTGTCCGATTTCTTTAGTAGATTAATTATACAAAATACTTGGAAAGGTCGTAAGGTCCAACTTCAAAGGGCATGATAGTTGATTTATTTTTGAAGAATCCGTTTGTATTTCGCACTGCAAGCTCCACTAAACTTGCCTCGCTGAGCTCTCTCAGAAAGCCGGGACTCCTCTAACAGGTGTTTTTTTTTATGTTTCTGCCGCCTTCAAATGCATAAACTTATCGCTGTTTTTACACAGGCTTGAAGTTCTTAGTTGTGATGGCATTGTCGACTCTTAGTCATACCGCAGAGGCAGCCGGCAGTAAAGGTATGTTGTTTTGAATCGGATTTAGAAAGAGTCAACCTTAGGACCGTTTACACTAATAATTTGGATTAACTTTATTATATAGAAGAGATTGCATTATGTAGGTTCTGTAAGCCCATTGTCTAGCTGACGATACGACTTGATTTGCTTTGTATCCAACCATCTGCAATACAGACTGACGTTCAGAAGGCAATGCAAGTAGTACAGTGGACTGTTCTTGTGTTCGAAAATTCAGTCTGGTGATAAATGCAACCAAAACTGGACTCACGTTGTTTCGTCCTGTTCAACAGCTGAGCAGGTTCAGATATTGACGTTCAATGAAGCTAAGTGTCACGGTCCCCAACTAGCAAATGTCTGGGCTTTACCTTACGCTTAAATGGCATGATCACTTAAATGTTCTTACGCCTAAATGCTATGCAGTAATTGCATCTATTTGAGGATTAGGAACGCCTGTGGAAAATCTTCTCATGTTGTATATGATGCTATTAGTGCCAATACTTTGTTATGATATCTCTATTTGGGGTACTCTTAATCGGGGTAAGACTCATAAGGCGGAAGTCATCCAGAGTGGTGCCCTCAAGGCAGTTTTCAACTTGCGCAGTAGCGATTTGGTTCGTACGTAAAACTTTTGCCGCTAAATTATATATTTAGGGTAAAAATGGCCTTGCTTGCGTTTAAGACGTTTTTTACTGTAACAGCTGCTATTAGACGCACAACTCGACGTGCAGCGGAATTCGCGAGGTCGGTAGCTCTAAAGGAATCCACCCGTCATTCTCTCGCGAACGCTCTGCCGACTACCTAGACCGAACTTTCCAAGGAAATTCGCGTGCTCATCCCTGTAAGAATATTACACGTTAGGTGAAAAATCTAGTCGAAGCTAGTTATATATATATATATATATATATATATATATACATACATGAAAATTCAACATATTTATCTATATATACTCGTATAACTGGAAACTCCATTAAAAGGTTAAATTGGACTTTAAAACGAAAATAATTTATTTTTCTTGCACAACCTACCAGAAAGATAGCCCTCTCACCATAACACAACATGACGTCTATGAGTATACAAACTAGACCTAGAGCTAGCCATGACGCCACCGGATGTTATAAAGGACTACAAAAAAGCTGTTTAAATACATGCACTCAATTGATCCTGTGCATACATATAGTCAGTCCATTCTAGTTTACAAGTGGCGATATATATATATATATATATATATATATATATATATATAGGGTCCTTTCTAATTTATAGTAGGTGGATGCCCCAATTTGTTGCAGAGCTAAATATCGGCATGTTAAGGCGATAGACTGATATGCCTAACATTAAGTCGGCCTCCATTTGATGTCGTACCAAATTGGCATTTATTTGCGTGGTTTATGTGAAATACACATTGACTGATGGATATCGGATCCCTTTTGGATGGATGGACGGTCAAACGCAGAGACACAAACAAACCTTGGATCTAGTTCCATAAGCTCGGATCGTAGCTTGACAAGACCTTGACCCATGAGAGAGCTGTAGAGCCACTCTACCCGAGACCACTCCAATCGAAGCTCGGTGGGAGCGATATCCGAATATGAATCCGCAAGTTACAGCAGAGTTCACTGCTTCATGGCATAGGGGGATTTACGCCTTGACCTTCCTCGAACTCAATGCTCCAGCAGCCCCATTCATACGCTAATTCTAGCCAGCCTATGCGTTATCATGTTCAAATTTTAAAAGATTTAGTATGAATGACAGTTGTCTATTCTGTGTGTCTCCCAAACCACTGTTGCTGCGTAGTACACAGCAACCGTACGAGTTTGTTGAGCCAAACATTATATTTGATTATACTATTTATAACAGTAGTTGCGCTATATGTTATCTACCGCTGCACCTTAGCAGTTAAGAAACCTGACAACGAATGACGTTTCTTAGTGAAGTTTTTAACAAAAACCTCATTAACAAAGGTTATTCTTTTGAGCGTGCCTCATGAGGATGCTTATCTCTCCTTCTGTACAGTATTTTCGTTTTAAACATAAAGAAGTACCTGCCATCTAAGGTCAGATATCTATACAATGCAAATGACTAGATAGATAGGTTTTATTATTATTAATTATTATTATATTTATTATTACATATGCAGATGACTTAAAACTTTATCACCTTGTTTGCTCAAGTGACTAGCATGCGGTTCTGCAGACGGCTGTCGACGGCATTACTCAATGGTATTCTGAAAATAACATACGTTAACATAACACCCTCCAATTGCGCAGTGCTGAAACATGAAAAATTTAACTTCGACTACAAAATTAAAGACTGCATTTTACCAAACCTCTCGTAGACAATTGGCCAAGGCACATACGTCACGCTTGATCTTAATTACATATATATATATATATATATATATATATAAGTACATTTCAATCAACTGAGGTTCGTATCTTTTCAGCATAGTAGTGGAATTTTCAAGGAAAACTATGCGCACTTGCCGCAATGATTGGTAAACTGCAAAGGTCTAAAGTTGCCAATGACCGGGTTATGAATTGTAATACAAGGTGTGGTTTCTTTTAAATGTTTTTATATTTTTAAATGTATATATATATATATATATATATATATATATATATATATATATATACTTGTTTAAAGGAGTCACAACTTAATAAAATCATAATTTTTAAGAGAATGAAAGGAGAATGTCTCCTTCATGGGTGACAGTGAAGTGACTATTTTTTAACCAATGTTGCTGGCCGGATATAACTTCAGGAAATGTGTGATTGCAAGAGAACTTTTTTCGAAAACTGAACCGGCTGATGCGGGCTTGGTATCGGGTTCAATATTATAAAACTTGCCATTACGCTAATAAAACATAAACACTTAAAAATGCGCATTCATTTTTTCAAGATGCAGATCTCCGGACCCGAGCCACTAACGTTCTCCCTATATAAACATAGGACCCTTTGGGAATCCGACTTTGGGGACCGGAAAACGATTCACGGGGATAATATCAAAACCCCAACCAACATCGATTTGGTACCAAAATAATCTTCACTAAATGCTCATTTTTAGGCGTGTTTGATTTGTGAGAATGATGGCAACATTTTAGTATTGAAGGTAAAGATAAAAATAAGCCATCAAAGGATGTGACTGGGCGTAATTCTGGGTGTCCTTAGTTTCAGAAGAAGAAAGATTCGGAACACGCGAGTTGATTCGGTTGCTCATTCAAACAACTTGTTCGCTTGCAATCAGAAATTTGGCAAAATAATGTCCGGTCACATCGGTATAACAAAAATTAGTAATTTAGCTAGTTGTCATTCCTAAACAACACATATCCTCCATTATATTAAATAAAATCTAATTTCAACGGGTCATATATATATATATATAAAGTGATTTCAATGCACCGAGAGCCGGACATATTAAGGTATCTAGGGGTTTCCCAGCAGTCTTTGTGTGTCAGCAAGGTGTGATTTATCTCATGTTTTCTCAATGAACATCGCTCAAAGAAAGTTCGATCGGCAACAACACGAATCGAACCAGCGACACCCTCCCGGTTCAAAACAACCATAATTAGCGCACTAGCCTTCTACGCCGCCAGTACCCGCTACGGCTCAGTGGCCTGTAGCTACACTGCGGTGAACCACCGCAGTGTAGCTAGCACCGCAGCACAGACGAATATGCAGCTCTCTCGTGTAGTGCTCCACGTGTGAGAAAGGTGAAAAAAGACCTACTGTCGTACAAGCCCATGCTCCCTGGATGAAGCTCTGCCTCACAATAACAACGACAGAACCAACAACAACAGCGACAGAACAATAACATAACAACAACAACAACAACAACAACAACAACAACAAAACAACAACAACAACAACAACAACAACAACAACAACAACAACAACAACAACAACAACAACAACAACAACAACAAACAACAACAACAACAACAACAACAACAACAACAACAACAACAACAACAAACACAACAACAACAACAACAACAACAACAACAACAACAACAACAACAACAACAACAACAACAAACAACAACAACAACAACAACAACAACAACACAACAACACAACAACAACAACAACAACAACAACAACAACAACAACTACGGCAACAACAACAACAACAACAACAACAACAACAACAACAACAACAACAACAACAACAACAACAACACAAACAACAACAACAACAACAACAACAACAACTACGGCAACAACAACAACAACAACAACAAACATACAACAACAACAACAACAACAACAACAACAACAAACGCAACAACAACAACAACAACAACAACAACAATACAACAACAACCACCTTACAGCATTCAAGAGCAAACACACAGACTCAACGACGACAATATGTGCCAACGTGCTTATAACTGCTGACTGTTTCGACGTCTAGCGCCAGTTGAGCAGTTCCGACCGGTCCAGCGTATTCATGTGTAGATCAGATCACTGTTCAAGTTGGCTGGCATACATACAGACAAATGCATAGACTTAACACACACCCTATAGCACATGAACACACTGCATGTATGCATGCATTCATACATACTACATACTCGATTCTCTTCTATTTTCTTTCTGCTCGCTCTCGTCTGCTTACAGGTTTCTACTTTGGCTGTTGCTACTGCTGCCTGTCGCTGTTGTCGCTTCGTAAGCGTTTGCGGTTAATGCATTTGCATTTCTTTTCTGGACCGTTTGACCGTTGTCAACACGACCTTCATTCATAATTCGCGCTCGATTGACTAAACAAAATGTGTCACACAGAAGCGAATACGTTGTTGTTGTTGTTGTTGTCGCCTTTTCAACAATGACACAAACCACAACAACAGCAGCAGCAGCAACAAGAGCAACAACAGCAGCAACAAGAGAAACATGTCGTAACGGTCAAATAATTAATTTGGGACCACCGCCGATACTGCAAGTACCGTTCACATTAGCACCTTTGTAGTGGATTTGGTTATCATCACTGGCTCACACGAGTTGTACAATGCATTATTAAGCAGCTTCTGTATTTGCATCGACGCAGACAAGAAGATCCGTCTGAATGCAATGCGTACCGAACGGACATCCCAACGTAAACACTATAACGGCACATCGCATTTGCAGCTCTGCTATGAAAGAGCACTTGAGGTTATGTATGGCTTAAGCTTTGCCGAGAATTGCAAAGCACTCAGACTCGATCACAGAGCATATGCGAACTACTATGATCTAAAAGTGTTTGCGTTTTTCTGCGTAGTGCAGTGTAAATTTAAATGCGACGCCCTGGCGGATCTTCTCTCTTGCAGATAACGGTATGATAAAATGCCGAACACGAGCATGTCGGTGACACAAGTAGCCGTTCCAAAAATTTGGTCTGCTGATACTTAGTTGTTTTGTACAGCTAAATGCATCAGTTGTACAACTAAATGCATCAGAGAGCGTTTCAAAGAGCTTGCAGTTCGGCCAGCGAGAATGAAGCGCTAGCGCGGAAACGCGTAATTAAGTGGTACGAAAAAATTCGAACTGGGCATTTCATTCTGTGCGACAAATCCCGTGAATCCATGTCATTACTGGATGTGTTGATGGAAAACATCAACGAATAAGGAAAATGTAGCCGGTGTAACGGCTGCAATTGAGAACTCAAACCTTCTTAAAGGTCTTCACAACCGCCTCGGACTTACCAAAACATTCGTGAATGGGTACCTTGACGAGCACTTCGTGGAGTTTCACAGGTTGAGAGGCGAAAAGAGACGCGCATTAAAACTGCGCATTAAAAAAAGCGCCGGCGGGCGGCTGACAAGGTGATGGTCGCCATCTTTTTCATACAAGAGTGCAAAAAAAATAAAAGCACATATCTGTTTTTACCATAACAATTGTGTATAAACAGAAGAACATGGGTGGGTAGCTCCCAAAGCCTTCGGGTTCGCAAGGAGAGATAGAAGATAAATTTTCTGCGTAGCGGATTGCCAAATGAACCCATTAGAATGATACCTCGCCATTACTGCGTACCACCTAGAATAAAAGCATTTTTAAGGAGGTTTTTTTTAATTCTAGACCATCTTCCGTCCCCTACGGACTTCGAACTCAATCCTGAGGCATATCTTCAATGCATCGAGGGCCGGACATGTTAAGATATCTAGGGTTTCCCCAACAGTCCTTGCAGCATGGCCGCTTGACTTTTAGCGGTATGGTTCATCATCTATTTTCAATGAGCATTGCACTGCGTATCACCTAGAAAACAAATTCTTAGATCACCATAGTTGTTAAGCTTAACAGAAATCTGAAAATATGGTTTTGAACCTAGTTGCTTAAAATATACTCTTCGACCAACCACGGTTGGACTCTTTGCAATTTGCATGCAATGTCTTGATATTACATCATAGGTAATCACATTAGAAGGCCAGACAAAAGATTTCCCGGATCTTGCTTGTATTGGACTTTCTGCTTTGCTATTTTATTTTAGAATAAATCCTTGCGACGGCGTGAAATGGCCAAGCACAGGACCTAAGTGCGTTGTACTTTTTCTAACGAGGGTCTTACACACTCCTAACAGTTTCGTTCCACAGCTAAAACATAAGCTCGTCTACGCAGTTAGTGAAGGCGGCAGTCGCCTCTCGAGCTCAGGGTAGTGCGGATTGCCACGTATTTAGCAGTCATCTGGGATGGACTAAGTTAGGTTTCCCTGCATAGGGGGTTTCATGTTATCAAATAGAAACAAGAATATTATCATCTATGCGCTAAAAAGTAGTCTGCTTCTGACAGAGCAATTTCAGATTCAGAAGATGCTGTAAAAACGAGTCGCTCTGATGTTTTTTCTTTATATAACATATGCAAAACCGAAAGACGAATTTGGATTTTATGACCGTTTTGCGACTCAAGGATTTATATTGTGGTGTGCGTAACATATAAACCATAGGAAGAATATACATGCACGGAGTTTGGAATCGCGTTGTATTTGGTGGTTCAGTTGATAAACTAGAACATATTACATTTGTAAAACGCTATATCTAAGCTCATGTCGGCAATAGAAACATAATATACCCAACATATAAGATATATAAGACATAATTGTTTATAAAGAGCTATTTATTCGTTATATATATATATATATATATGTTGATAAGATTTGTTCGTTTGGTACCTTCAAAAAACACTTTTCACCATAGTTTGTTTATTTATTAATTTCGTACTATGCAAATCTGAAATTACATGGTACACTTACAATAAGCGTTATTTAAACATATAAATAGTTTAACGTAATGGTTGTTCCTGGCGAAAGATCGCTAATAAATAGATGGGTTACGACATGATTAGAGGAAATGCGTCGTGTGCGAACTGGAGGACCTACTGTCGAGATAAATATAGGCCTATAGTTTCGCTCACCTGTTTATTTTCTACACTTCTTTTATGCTAGTTGGTGGTTCATTCGCTAAGCAGAGAATGATATTGAACCACTGTATAAATCGTCGTAAATCATCGACGTAGTCTTCTTGAAGTCCTACACACTTAGTCCACCAAGTGCTCATCCCTCTGAGTTAGATTAAAATCAAAGTAGGTTGCGAGATCTTTACAAGACGCCTCCGCAAAAGCAAAGACCTCTTTGTCAGACGAAAATGTTTACGACAAGTTCTGACGTGCACAATTCAACTATCTGCCACACGTATTCCGATCATTGCTTTGGTGTAAACTTTGATACGTGGTAGCGTAGAGTGTTACTTCCTGGTCATGTGTCACAAACATTATTGCGGTAGTATCGTATCATCTAGTGGAAATTCTGGCCATCTCATGTTATCAGCCTGCGTTACTTTTGATGACATCGAGAAATACATGGTTTCTCGCTTTTTGTTTTTGATTCACAGGATTAACGGATATCAAACATCCAGTAGTGTGTCATCGTTCACACAATGTTAAACACAATGATGCACAAAGGTGGATCTCGACTTCTATCTCGACACATCGAGCCGGAACGGCCCACCGTTGTCCACCGTTGCCTAGACATGCGTCAGGCTTACTCGAATACACACGCTGCACTCCTGTTCGTTTCGTCGTCGTCGTCGTCTGCTATCAGCAGGTCAAACAGGATCGGCTGGGTGACAACGTAGTTTGTGATTCAGTTTGGCGGCCCATCCCATCGGCCCGACCCTGCTGAAGCGGGTCGTGCACTGGCCGACGACTTGCTAACGAAACATCCTCGGCTATCGTAAACGGTTACGACGATTTGCTTGTACAGCAGTGGGCAGAGCAGCGAACGTGGCGAAATGTCCGTTCCGACGTGAACGAGGAACCACTTGGCGCAGCAATCCGAATGAGCACAGATGCGAACCTTCAGAGGGTAGCCACCAACGAATCGTAACTGCCAGTCGGATTCGACCGACGTGTGCGCAGAACGAGGCGAGTTCGCAAGCTCCGATAAGTTGAAGGTGAGCAGTTCCGCCTGGTCCGCCACACTGAGCCTGGGACGCGATCGGTCGCGATCGGCATCGCTGAGACGGGGCAGTTGGCCGTCGACATTGGTAGTTGTTGACAGAGCCGGTATTCTTTCGACGAGGCGGTTCATCTCGTCATGGACAATCGCTCTTAGCGCCGCCAGAACTTCCGGCGTCAGTGGAAGAAACGATGCGCTCGAGTGTCCCAATGTGGCGAGGTCCGTTGCGTCGGCTCTTTGGTGTTGCTCTTTGTTACCACCATCCGCCGCAGATGCAGAATCTGTTTGATCCGTCGACGGCAACATTTTGCCTGAAACAGGCTGAGGTGTAGAAAGAAGGCCGTTACAAGTAGAAACCAAGTGGATCTCGGTGATGACCGACTAGGAGGTATATGGTTTGCAGTCATTGCATCGTTATACGGGACGTGTGCACTTCAGGACTTCAGGCTAGTGTGTGTAGAAATAGAAATAGCTCCGCGCAGCCAGGGATGCGACGGGAATGAATGAAATTAGAACAAGCCTAGCACATATTAGCTTGCTACGTTCTAACGACTGTGGCAGATTGAAGAGAGAGTCTGTTTGTTATTGTAATTCAGTGCAGATGTACTGTATAGCAGCAGTAGTTAATCGTTGTCAGAGAGCTTCCGGGTTTTCGAGATGAACCGTAATGCCTGAGAATGGCGTAGTTAGTCAGCGCATGGCTTAGTTGGGTTTATTTTTTCATACTTTTTGACATAACATAACAAACCTAGGTAAGCATATATATATACAGGGTGTTTCAGGAATATTTGAAGCACGATATATGGAATTGTAGAGCTCGTTAAAGCAGATGTTTTTTCCAATGGAACATGGTCTCTGAGAAGTCTTGTTTCGGAGTGAGAGTGAAATTACTACAATTTGTGACACTGGTGTTTTTGCCCGACATAGGAGCACAAAATGTGCTGTTGCGAGACAACCAGTCTTCCTAGATACCCGTAGGAAACCAGTCTTCCGTGTTCGTGATAAAATTCTGCTTCACCTGAAGAATATGCAAGGCCGGTCAGAAGTCGCGACATGGTCGCTTAGAAGAGAATTCGCCAAAAATGTAGTTCTTTATTAGCGTTCACGCCAAATACTTTAGAATAATAACCCTACAAACACCACAGCGCTCAAAACGGACATATTCAGCCAATGCGCAATTCATGGCGATCATTTTGGTACGAAACATATGTCCATGCGAGCTGTGGTTGCGGAGTAATTACGATTTTTCGGCGGGATGTCCAGATTAAGTGCATGAAAAATGACGCGCTGCGGCTGTCGCGCGACACGTCGGCGGTAGTGAACGTCGCCACACAGTCATTTTACATGCACTCAATCTCGACATGCCCTCCGAAAAATCGTAATTATTCCGCAACCACAGCTCGCATGGACATATGTTTGGTACCAAAATGATCGCCATGAATTGCGCATTGGCTGAATATGTCCGTTTTGAGCGCTGTGAGTGGTTGTAGGGTTATGATTCTAAAGTATTTGGCGTGAACGCTAATAAATAACTTTATTTTTGGCGAATTCTCTTCTAAGCGATCATGTCGCGTCTTCTGACGGGCCTTGCATATTCTTCTTGCATATCACGAACACGATGGTGTGCTTAGTTTCTGTCTAGGAAGACTGGTTGTCTCGCAACAGCACATTTTGTGCTCCTATGTCGGGCAAAAACACCAGTGTCACAAATTGTAGTAATTTCACTCTCACTCCGAAACAAGACTTCTCAGAGACCACGTTCAATTGGAAAAAATATTTGCTTTAACGAGCTCTACAATTCTGTATATCGCGCTTCAAATATTCCTGCAACACCCTGTATATATATATATATATATATATATATATATATATATATATATATATATATATACAGGACACGGATATTGTAATGCCATTGACTTTATGTCAAGCACGGTATAATAGCAACGGACTGGTTGGGATCGTCTTCGACTCTGATACAGAAATCAAGGTTTGATATAGCAAATAAGCATTATGATGAGGGGTTGCTGGAACTTTGTTCGTTTCTTTGGTAATTCTTCTTCCCGGTAATTGTAAATAGAGGTGCCATTTAAACAGCAGCAGCAACCGCAACAACAAGAACCGCAACAACAACCACAACAACAACAACAACAAGAACAACAACAAGAAAAACAACAAGAACAACAACAAGAAAAACAACAAGAACAGCACGAACAACAACAACAACAACAATACAGTATATTTCAACAAGTAGGCTACACTTGTACCACACGTCCGCTGTTGCTATACACTGTTGTGTATGACGACCGTAGTAAACTACGTAAGCGATTCCGAAGCTACTTACTTCGATGCGGTCGTTTCAGGCCGGGCTTTATCGGCGCCAGCGGTCGAGCGTCAACATAAGGTGGTAGGGTTGTCAACCACCGTAGGTGCACAGTCTCCGTCCGTCGGATGAGATTGGCGGCCATATCGTCGTCGTCTGCTGGCTCTATTGCTGTTGCCGCTACCTGCACGTGTTGTTTCTGTTGTTTTTCTTGTTGTTACCAGCGTTGCGGCACGTTGCGCAACGCACACGAACATCTGAAAGTCTGTTTGTTAAACGAAAGTCGGTTTCTTTAGAACACAGAAACAGACAGATCTCACTGTGGCGAAGCGCAAAACAAGTGTGTGTAGGCCATAATCTAAGACCATAATCACCGGTACAGCTGGCGGGTAATCTTGAGGGGGATACATATATTCTAGGCACTGTCGTGCATCTATGTAGGCACTGTCGTGCATCTATGTAGGCACTGTCGTGCATCTATGTAGGCACTGTCGTGCACGTATGTAGGGTTTTAGTGGGTATTGCCTTAAGCCTACGGCTCGACTCTTGCAAAGCGCCCCAAGGCTTGCTGGTGAGACTTGCTGTTTGGTGGCTGAGTCCCACACTGTCTGAGGGGTGAGCATGTTCTGGGGACAGCCAATCCCTGTATGCGTTTGCTCAGTCGTACGTAAATGTATTTTAAACCCTCAACCCCCTCAGAAATAAATAAAGGACTTGTTCCCCCTTGTTAAACTAGCTAGCATTCTAACGAAGAAATTGCTCGTGTTTCGCTTGTGCGTTGCGTCAAATGTTTCAAATGCCGATGATAACATGCACGGCACGATATCTTCCTAACCCATAATATAATAAAATAATATAAAAGCAGCTCAGGATGGTGAAATTGATTTTGAATCGTGTATTACAATATGTATGTGTCTTTCTAACCTTCCTCTTCTTCACTGTCTGTATGGCGTCTTACAGAGAGAGAGAGAGCGATGGAAAAGAAAGATACACTTCTTGTTTTTCTTTCTGTTTGTTTCTTAATGAAGAGGATGCAAGCACAGGTCCTTTACGCCAAATGTCGGTCACATGCTGCAGCAATCAAGCCTCGTATGGGGCGTAAAACAGCTGTTTCGGTGATTTACGATCACCAATCACTCAAATGTGAAACCCACGGTGACGTCGGTGTATGTATCTTTGTGACCTAATTTATTAGATGTAACAAACACTGAGTTTGACATTTGTTTAAAAATATATCGCTGTTGATTTAGCATATAAAAAGTAGGTACCGATTTTGACTGCTGCTGTGCATCTGACTCTGGCGCGCGAATCGTTCGGGTAACAGATATTAATAATATTGTTTATTCTGTTTTAAATAGGTGATAGCAGTTCGTACTTTATTTATATACGTTATATATATATTCGTTACGATCATTTATGCCATAATGCATTAGGCGGACAGTTGGTTCGTATGTCTTGTCGTCACCTGCAGATTGCGCCTCATTTATTATATTTAATACGTTTGCATATTTCGTATAACAGTAACAACATAATAACCGAATCAGCCTTATGGGACGACTAGGTTGCACTTCAGAACGATGCCCATGGAGGCAGAGAGTAGCATCCAATGTTTGTCACACCGACGGGCACCAACTACTATGAGAGCGAGGTAGAGAGTAAACAGAGAGAGACGTAGTTATATACTCATATATATATATATATTTATATATATTATATATATATATATATATAGATATATATATCATATATCATAATAGGCGCACTTCCAGAAATGCTGCTGTTCGAACAGCAGCAGATACAGTACAATATAATAGACTCACCTCTTTTGCTACCGGGAAGATACTGTGAGTGTATCGAAACCCAATTTGGCCCTACATGGCTTGCCAATGAGGCATTGCAATACGCAATCACATAGATGGCGTCAAGTCACCGAAACAGAGAACATGCGAGACAAAGCAAATGATCGACGCCAACAGATTTTGCGGGACACACACAGGACATGCAAAGGAGTAATTATCAACGTCAGTGCAGGCAACATTAAAAGGCCTTATTTGTGGACACTTACCGGTGTAAGTCTGAATAGCCGAATGCTGTTAACCTTCCGTCGCTGTCGATTTTACTGAAGAAAAACGACACGAGTGCGCTATCGCAACTTGCAAGTGCTGATCTTCTCGACCGTTTCTTCGATGTGACAATGAACAATCGCAGAAGTCAAATAATGTTTTTACCAAAATGTATTGCAAGACTTGCAACAATCAATCATATGTTCGTCTGGCGTGTAACCAGAGAATCGCACAACAAGGCGGCTTTGTGGGCGTCATTGCGTACCTAGTCTCCTTTTCCACCTTTTATTCGGTTTATTTATTTATAATTATGACATAATTTGATAGCATGTCCCCAATATGTTAATCTCTACATACCGTCAGCTCGGACGTCGAAAAATAGCTGGGCCCAACCGGTAATGCACCTGGGCAGTGTTTGAGCACATTCCAAAGGATATTATATATTCTTGTCTGTAACAGGTAGGTAAAATTTGCACCACTGCAGACAACGTAATTGTTGGCGCACTTTTATAGCTATTTCTGTGAACGAGATGCAGACCCATAATTTTGGAATATAAATTAATGTTTATATTCGACAATTGTCTTAGGTGTGAGGTACAAACCAATGCTAACCACTAAACAAACCATAGACTGCAATACGGCAAACACAATGCAATATGCAATTTTTTGTTATTTTGCTTGAAGTAAAATTATTGAGCACCTATGTGCTAGAGCTGTGTGGTTTCCGCGTATTTCGTGCAGTATTAGAGAACATGTGTAATTTGTAGATACAAAATAAACACTGCGGCGTGCTTTGTATTGAAATCGTGATGAGAAATAAAAACGTACACAGAGAAGCTGATTAATGTTTTCGCTGGCAAGCCGGTTAGAAAGGCCGCCTCTTCATTTTGGCAAAACAAAAATCTGCATATGTTTATATATTGCCTTGGGGCAAAGAGTTCGCATAGGAATGGGTAGTTTGTGCGGTCACATCTAAGACGTTGTCAGGACAATTGCGTCTAGAGGCAAAGCGGCCGGAAACGATATGGTAAGAAACGAACACTTAAAGCAAACGTTGGTACTGACGCCATGCTGAAAAGCTCTATTTGACGGGATGCCTAAAATCCGGGAAAATGCCTAAAGCGTGGAAGGAGGATACCCTTATTGTTATACCTGGAGAGAAAGACATAAAAATAGAGCCGGAAGCTTGGAGGGGAATAACACTTATCAGTTGCCCCTATAGATATTATCGGGAATTATATCAGATAGACTTGAGTACCTCCTCGAAATCAGAAACGCAGTACCAAAAAAAAATACTTTCTGGGCTGACTCTCAGCCAGATTTAACGTCAATGGGACTGCTTTTCGCGTTGCTTCACAGATGGACCCCCATAAATCCAAATGTGCATTGGTGGGGTTCGAACCCGCGCACCTATGTGTCTCCTCCGGTTGCGAGGCGCAGACGAATGCACCACGAACACCAAAGTCGAGCCATACGGCCCTGTGCCAATTGCTAGAGAGATTTGGTAAACTCTAGCCGAGCCAAGGAGACCGTTATATGCGACATTTATAGATCTTAAGGCGGCCTTTGACCTAGCGCCGAGAAGCAGAATTATTGGGAAGTTAGCCTTGGAAGGAGTTCCGAATTACCTGTTAAAATTGTTGGGGTCATGCTTAGGGAAAGCACAGTACGCGTCGGCAACGGTATATAGATTGTGGGAAGAGTAAAGCAAACTACAGGCGTGGCCAAAGGCGACGAACCTATCCCATTGCTTTTTTTCCGTACTATTGGAAGGGCCACCTAATCGGGTGAGGCAGGGGTGGACTCGAGAGTGGACAAGCACGTTAATGTACGCAGATGACATTGCGCTATATGGTAGGAGTCTATTTAGGGTTAAGCAGGGACTGGAAATTATAATTTATTATATGGACGAGATGGGGCTTAGCATTAACTGGCACAAGATTGTAGCAGTAAAGTTTTGACGAGGAGGTCGATTAGCAAAAGACGACATTCTTCAAGCCAGGGGCAACGTAGTACATTTTGTAAATAAATTCACTTATCTAGGAGCCGCTATAACGTCGAATGGTAGTAGCTTCGGAAAGCCTATAGAAAGCAGAGTGGAAAAGCAATTCGAGCGACAGCAGCAATTAAGAACCCGCAAATGTTGTCAATACATTTCTCCCTTTTTAAGATTAAAGTAAAACCAATGGCAACATCCGGTATATCACTTATATGGTAAAAAATAAGTGGTATATATCTACAATACGATGTACCATATACAAATATATGGTAAACTCTACAATTACTAAATAGAGCCAGATTTTTTTTATGAAACGTGTGTTGGGATTAGCTACTTTTTGTAGGAATAGAATAGCTTCATATCCTAGAGGGGCAGACTTGAATGACGCATGAACTACAACTTCGATGGGGTTTAGCTAGGACGAGAGCGTTTGAGGCCTATACTATGAAGTGGACAAAAATTAAAGGAAATTAATTGAAGAATATATACTACGGTAGCTATGATAAGCACGGCCTGGCGAGCAGCTCTATATAAGAGTAGATATTTAACTACGACGTTTGCAGACCAATGAGTTTCACTATGTGTTATGCAGTACGGAATAATTCCACGATCCCTTAGGAGTGTTGCAGGTGCACGAGGTGCTCTGGGCGGTGCGACAGATACCACGCCGCAGCATGTCCAGCAGTTCAGTACACAGCTGAACTCGCAAGATGAGAGAAAATCCAATGATGTGAATGAAGCACTAATTGTGTCTTAAGTATATGTTTATAAATTTACCCAACCTGGGTGTTAATATATATTAAAAAAAATATATATATATATATATATATAGCATTTGAGGCATGCTAAACCGCGTCAAACGACCGGTTTACCAATACAAAACATTGGACAAAATGTCTACGCACTCAGCTTTGATGATAACGCCATCTAACTGTATATATTGTAGATGAACCCCACGACGTTGAGCGTTAAGAGCAATTAACGAATAACGTTTTCGCTTGGTGCATGGCCAACTAGACCAATCGAAATGGTTTTCTATCATTGCTGCATATCATCTAGAAAGCAATTCTTAGAAAGATTAAGTATCTCTTTCAGTCTACTTCCTGAGAATATCCACTCCAATCAGGCACTGTCGGGCTGTCTCCAATGTACATGTGATACCCTGAAATGACGTCTTAAGTAATCACTTCAGAAGACCAGAGAAAAATGTTTCTGGATTTTGTCTATACGAGACTTTTACCCATGCTTCGCCGCTTTACTCCAGATGTAAGTTCTTTCTGCTTTGTTAGCGAATGTTGTATTTTATGCTGTGCATTTAGTACGCAAGGAGCATTAATATTATATACCTATATGTCTAGGATAAACGAGAGTACACGAGTTACCTTTGGTGGACGAAGTTAGGTTCCCTTTCCTAAAGAGAGGTTTCATATTATCAAATACATACAGAAATAGGATAATCTACGTACTAGTAGGTAGCCCTTCTTCTGTTATAGGAATTATATGAAGAGAAAAACGGCGAGACATAGATATTTCATTATCGTTTTTGCGGCTCACGGTTTCATAAAGTACTATACGTAATCATGAACCGCAAGATGGATGCACGTACATGCACAGAGTACCGGAGTGTATGTGAATAATATCACGCCGCATTGTATTTGGTGGTTCAGTTGGTAGAGAATCTAACAAACGGTAAAATAATATATCAAAGGTTAATGTGCGCATTGTAAACAAAATGTACCCAAATTATTGTGAATAAGCCTCTACCTAATCTTTATATATATATATATATATATATATATATATATATATAGAAAATATTGTGATGATTTATTAATCATTTACAATACGTTTGCACACTCGGCAGTGCTTGCCTTTATATATATATATATATATATATATATATACACAATTGTGTGCACAAGTTGATAAGACTTGTTCATTTGCACCATAAAAGACACCTGCAGTAGCCGAAAGTTCTTTTTTATTTCGTACTATACAAATCTGAAATTACACAGCACATTTACAATGCGATTTTATTCACCTAAACAGACAAATGATTTACATATAACGTAATGATTGTTCCTGGCGAAGGATGGCCGGTAAGTAGATGATGTACAACATAATTAGAGGCAATGTGTCGTGTTCAAACTGCAAGAATCGCCATCGAGCTAAATACAAACATAGTTTTGCTCACTGGTTGAAGTGGCTATTGTCTACACAATTTATATCATCATCATCAGTTGTTTTATGACATGCTCTTCTACAGGCACTCTTCCACAATGTCTGTTAAAATCATATTTAATTTTATAAAAACGTATATATACATATGTACGACTGGTGGGTAGCTCATTAAAACTCGTATCAATGGACAAATTCTCGAGGCAGTCTCCTTAGAGCTTTGCACACTTAGTCCAGCCATCTTCGAAATTTTTATACCCCTTCGGGCTATGCAAACATTCGAAGTACGTTTCGAGATCTTTACGATACGCAGGTAGAAAAAACCTATTTATCGAAGGAAAATAAGGTGTTTACGACAAGTGCTGGCATGCACAACTAAGCATCGCTTTTGTGTAAATTCTGATACGTGATAGTGTAGAGTGCTAATACCTGGTCATATAGCACAAAGATCACTCTGATACATGACCATATTTAGAAGGTTCTTAATATATTAGACACCGCCTCATGGCGATTCTGGCTACTTATTCTCTAACCTAAGTTGCTTGTTGTGAACATATTCGGTCTCTCTCTCTCTCTCTTCGAGACATTCTACAGTAATCGTAAAGAAAAATCAGAAAACCAACTTAACCACCATGGGCTAAGTGTGAAGAGCTTTAAAACGCCGCTCCGGAGTTCTTTTGCTTTACGGATATCAAACAGCCACTTGTCATAATGCACAGGTTAATTAACGCAATTACGCACGTAGGTCGATCGATTTCTACGACATCCAGCCGGGGAACGGTCCGGTCCGTCCGTCATTGCGTGCCTATGCGAGCGTTCTTTAGGTTCCTTCCTTCAGGTGTACACTTCAATGTAACGAACACACTGCTCCCCATCGTCTGCTCCCAGCAGGTGCGGCGGTATCGGTGGCTAACCTGCTGATAGCTAAGTCCATGTCATTCCGAGCCCGTCATTCCGAGCCCGTGCGTGCGTCTTTCAGGCATACTCCAATCAACATAGTGCCCGTGCTCCCATTCGTAACGTCTGCTGCGGGCAGCTTACACAAAAACGGCCGCGTGGTAACAAAGTTGATGTCGTTGAGGTGCGCATTAACCCACATTGCTGCAGTCGGTGGTGCACTGACTGAAAACTTCTCAACGAGGCGTCCTTCGCTGTCGTACGAACTCACGACAATTTGCTTGTACAGTGGACAAATCGAGTTCTGCGGAGAAATAAACGTTCCGACGTAGACTCTGACGGCGAACCACTCGGGATCGCAGATCGTGTTAATGCAGATGCGAACCTTCAATGGGTAGCCACCAATGGTCCGTGACTGCCAGTCGGATTTGACCCACGAACGCGTCGAAACTGACATGTGCGCAAGCTTCCCAAACGGAAAGGTCAATAGTTCCTCGCCCGCACTGAATGGCCCATCTGAGCCTGTGTCATCGACATTGCTCGTATGGGGTAGTTGGCGATTGGCCGCCAGAGCCGGTATCCTTTCGACTAAGCTGTTCACCTCATCGTGGACAGTCGACCTTATAGCCGCCAGAATCTGCGGCGTCAGTGTAGGAAGAGATGATTCGCTGGAGCGATCCAGACCAGCGAGGTCTGTTGCGTTGGCTTCTAGCTCCTCATCCTCCGCACGATCCTTTCGACGCGTTGATTGCAACATTTTTGTCTAAAACGCGCAAGTGTAGAAGTTGGCTGAGTGTGAATAAACGACAAACATCCATCTATGTATATTCTCCAGACTGAGTCGTCAAACTGGGCGTGTACACTTTAAGACTCGCTGATTTATCACTCTAGGGAAAAGGGAGTAGCCATATAGTAGCAGCTAGGATTGGCAGAACTGAGAGGGTTTGTTTATAAGGGAACAGAACGTCAGTAGTGTAACAACAAGCAAAGGACTTCGGGAATTGGAAAAATGCAATCTAAGTCGGTTTTAGGGTCATATATAATCTCTAATAAATGATTATAATGTATATTCATTGTAGATCTTAAAGCCGTTATACCCGAGACATTAAACACTACGAAGATGATCTTAAAAATGCCCAAGTTCACCTATAGTTGTTAAAAAGTTTAACAGCCATAATTGAATAAACATATTGATGCAATTGAAAAAGTTCAGTCCAAATACCTTCCACATGTTACGTTGAGATATAAGAGATATAGCATAGCACTCTGGACTTAGCACCTATCTCAGAACGGCACTCGAAAGCGGATTTTTAAATGTACGCATGAATCCATTTTCCATCTTTTTCTAATATAAGCAACAACAATCAGACCATATCGTCGAGAGCAATTGCAAGGCCTAAACGAGTCAACAACACATTTTTGTGGTGTTAAATGAAAGAAGTGCCGAACCATGAACTCCAAATGTAATATTATAGAGTGGATTATTGCATAATGATCTAAAAAAAGGTTATCTACCCTTTATTTAAACAGAGTTACTGTGCGGCAGCCAATCGTTTTCGGCAGTCTCGGGGCTTTTGAGATGAACTATACTGCCTGAGATTGGGACAATCAGTCAGCATGTGGATTGTTCGGATTTGCGGGCCTTTGAATAGATTTTCGCCTTATAAATCAACAGAAACGCAATGATTGAACAGAAGATCGAAAACATAGGTGGCTATATATTTATGCATCTACCGACATGCAGGGCGGTCTAGTTGAGATCGTATGCGATTCTCATACATACGCACGCAAAAATTCACGCCTGGATTCGATATTGAAACAACGTACATTGAGGTTGCTAGACTTTTGTATTTTGTTTTTAATCACAGATAAAGGTGCGACTCGAACAATAACCATACCAGGCATGTTTCAAGGACTATCCTTGTACCACGCTTCCGCTATTGGATGCCTAATTGATTGTATCGATATTGATGTTTAAGTGCACGTGTTCAACTTTGGCTTAGAATAACCCTGGTCTGAACGTCCCATTCGGTAAGCACTGTTAGAATTGAGACCACGTTGCCCCGTTTGCTGTCAATAGGAAGGAATTGGGCATAGGAACTGTTCGGCTCTCCTGTCCCCCGTAGTTATCTTCAACAACTCGCCCAACATATTGAGTAGTCTCTTAGCGAGGGAGCCCGGTGCACCAAAAGTCTCGAAGACCACTGGGCTGAAACTGAGGGCTCTGATCGGTTCGCAGGCGTATTTGTTCGTCTTGTCGCTCTGTGCTAAGGTCCCGACATAACCCGCTCTAAGTGCACCGCGCATTACGGGAAGAAAGTGAGTCTGTTACGGTGGCGCCCCACCCAATGCTCACGTGGCCCCGTTCAAAGGATGAGGAATTATCCCTTCAGAACGATTACCGCCGTTCCTGGTTAGTTCCTGGGACGGCCTTCACTGAGGGCCCTCGACACACAAGGTAGAGAACAAAGGTGCCTTCTAATGCTGCGGTCTCCGCTGTTATTTGTATTTATCGCTATTTACTCCGCTGTTATTACTGCTCGTAGTGAACGTAGGTAAATCTACTTACTTGGCGCAACCTTTCTGTCGCGGCGAGCAAGAGTCCTCTGTCGAAGTCAGCAGTCAAGCCGTCAAGCGTCAACCAGCGCAGATCGGCGATGTCCCGCTTCCTTGCACACACAAGCAGGCCAAGCGGACAAACCAAGACGCCAACGGAAATTATTGCCGTCGTAATTCCACAGGCTGGCAAGCCACCAGTCGCCACTAGTCGCACTGGATCGCAAACCGTGACCAACACGCGCCGGCGGTCCGTGTCGTGTCGTCCAAATTCGTGTTGGTGGCAGCAGGACACGAGTTTGTAACGGATCAGCAAACCTTTTCGCCGCAAACTCGAATAAATGCTGAATAACTAACGACGAGAAGAACAGAAACAGCAGTAGTAACCTCTACACTGAAGCCGTCATGACTGATTGCAGGGTAATAATTACCAAAGGCATTCTTCGCGGCCTTAACTCGCAACAACATGGGACTCAATCAACGATCGAACACTACACGAACACCTTAGAACTATAAATGAATTAAATCGTGACACCCCTAAAACACCGTTTCCAACGACACAATCAAGAAATAGAGTGAAAGTGACGTCAACAGGGCGCAACTCTATACAAGTGAACTAGAAAAAACAGCAAAAATAGAGCCAGGCTCAATGTTATACAAGCATCTTAAAGATAACATAAGATTTTTTTTTACAGATGACTAACTATAACGATAACAGTTGTTGTTTGCAAACTGC
Source organism: Dermanyssus gallinae (assembly GCA_003439945.1). NCBI lineage: Eukaryota > Metazoa > Arthropoda > Arachnida > Mesostigmata > Dermanyssidae > Dermanyssus > Dermanyssus gallinae. Next base: position 213,062 of record QVRM01004961.1, on the reverse strand, counting down.
AACAAACATTAAATTAATATGTTTTACACAAACAAACCGTCTTGTCTCGGATGTCTCTGTCAAGAGAGCTTTGTGGATGAACAGAAATTACCTTACTGGTACCGACGTTTAAGCAAAAAATGCCCGCGCGGCATCACGTGGCTCGGTTAGTCCGTGCGACTTTATTATCTATATTGTTAGAATCTAGTATGGTTCCTGACTTTCTCTATAAACTCGTAGTGTGGCTAGATTAAGATACCGCATTTCTTATAGAACTATGCAAGAATTTCGGCGCGTGTAGCACACTGCTGTGTATATGCAGAGGACGTTGTGGTGTCGATATATCAAGGTTATTGATAACGTGCTTTGTTTATTGGCAACACTTAGAATTAGGGACCTTTTTGAACTTCTGCGCACTGCTAGTGAAGTGCTAAGAAATGATTTTTGCTTGTTCTTGCTCTTTTCTTGTAAAGGGGAAATGCACATATGCACACGTGGAATGATACGAGACACTGTGAAACTCGACCCGGGCAATATTAGCACCACGAGCAGCGGATTAGCCGCCTCGCGGCGGCATATGCAATCCGAGTGTCGGAGGTTAAACAAATTGTCTCCTAGCTTCGTCCCCGCCGAACCGGGAACACCGTATCCACATCGGAAGTGGCAAACGAGACGAAGAAGCAGGTGGCACAGCACAAATTGGCACAGGACACCGGCGGCAGCTTAAAAATGCCCGCTACCTCCATAATTGATTCAAACGTCTCAAATGCGTCCACCGACAGCAACAACAGTGCCAGGGACAGCAGAGACACCGAGTGCAGAAACCGCAGCAGCGGTTGAAGCAGACGTTGCCTCTCCTAGACGTTGCCAAGAGTGTGTTTGTTGTCCATCTCGGTCAATGACGCCATCAACGGCGGGAAGAAAGAGCGGTTGAGCGACAGCAACAACAGCGGGAGAATAGTGTATGCTCCTCGCAGCTGCAAGTTATTGCCTTAAAATTGCGAAAGTTTATCTGGGGCTTAACAGCTAGCGCCAGAATGTCTGTTTGAAGATGTAGGCATTGTACTCTTGACGGGAACTTTCATGCGAGAGGAACTGCGTTTCGATGAGATGCGAGGTGCTGGTCTAGCGGGGCTTAACCTTCAGCTACCCACTCTGGTCGACGGCGACTTCAATTGTCGTATTGATAGTGGCGCCACCAACAGGAACGGTAGTAAGTTTCCTAAGCTTCTGTAAAACGGAGGTCTGCATTGCACAATTGAGCGTGATAAATTCACGTACGTTTGTCTAGCACGGAAGCACCTGCCAGTGCTGGCGTCTCTGTGTGTGCCCGGCCAGGGCCGAGTTCCGCGTCGCCAGTCGACAACATACTTGTCTAGGCACCTAGATTTGCGTGTATTAAAGCGCACATTAAGACTGCTGAACTTCTGACATTGAACAAAGCAACCACGCTTTGGAGGCCAAGGCGGCAGGAAGAAAACGGGCGCTGTCCTGGTTTACACAGAAATGCTATTTTACAACGTACATGAAGCGAGTACTTCGCTTGTCAATGCAAGTGAGGAGCCACTTTGTGTACCTCATGTCAGGCTGTACACTGGCCTGTTGAGATAATTGGACTGAGGTTGAAGGCGCCGAGTGCAGTACCATTCGAAAGCTTTGTCTCGTTATAGAAGAATAGGGTTGAACAAGTCCGACGAGAGGTTGGACTCCTGGATTGAGAACCTGTCTGCATGTGGCAAACGAAGGACGACTTATACAGGCGTCCACGCACTTGCTTGGACGCAACTGGACTGTTTCGGGTCACCTGACGCTGTCCTGGGGCGGCGTCGTCTAGGGAGCTAGTGATTAGTAATCACGGTTGTCGTCTGTCGCGGTATCACCGGTTCGATCCCTGTCCTTGATCAACTTTTATTTGAGCTATATTCATTGAAAATAAATAATAGTCCACGTATCGCTTCTGATAGTCAGCAGCCAGAGTTGTTGGTTTGGCGCCAAAGAGTGCGGACGTATCTACGGAGCTCCGAGGGGTTACGCTTGCCTGTGTGAACACAGGCAGGTAAACCCAGAGAGTGACATACCATAGTGATGTGTGAAACTCAGTGACCATTTTGGTGTATTGTGCATGGCCGTGCGACGGAGGGCTAAGGAACCACACTGCTGTGAAGTTCTTTTTGGCAGGGTGAAGCAAAACGAAACCACCATCGCGGTGGTTGAAAGACTCTTAGCGGCCCGCCGCGCATTCAAATTTGAATTCTAACGGCTGCTCAAGTAAAGGGAGTTAACGCAACACAACAGTGCATTATATAAGAAAAATCTGGCGTGGGCTACAGATAGATAGCAAATTACTGCACCACACACTCTGTATATATATATATATATAGAGTAGCGTGTAGATATAGTGTATTATATATTACGCAATATATATCGCAATACTGTATCACACACAGTCCGTGCATGTAGTACATTATATATAGTAGTATGTGTGGTATATTATATGTAATAGTATTGCACCGATCAGTATGTATTTGCATGTGTGTTTCTATGTGTGTGTGTGTATATATATACATGATAGTGCTTCAGCACCGGTATGGGCATATGTAAGATACAGGCGGAGAAAACTAATCGATAGACTGCCTACCAGGCAGCCTACACCCCGATAAGGGATTAGGGAATGAAGGAGCGCAACCTGACCATGGACGAGGACTCCATTAGGGCCTGTACGGACGCTCAGCTCGAGAAAAAGGTGGGATGCGGGCTCGGATTTTGTGGAGATCGTTATGAGAGCAAAGACAAAGATGATGGATGAGAGGCGGCAACGCATGGCAAACGCCGCCAGGCCGAAGATTGAAAGCCACACTAGCGGCTATACATGCACTGAAGTTGTACCACAAATATCCCGGTCATGTAGGTTAGGGGATCACCAGGTTTTTAGTGGGTTTGTGAGTCCCACACTACCCAGACCAAAGGGTGTGCAGGTTATGCATTTTTGTTCCTGGCCCCTGTAGAAAAAAAAAGAGTCAGCAGCCATGTTGCTGCCACCAGGAACTGTTAAGAAAGCCCTACATATCTCAACATGTCTAGCCCTCGGTACATTAAAGATATGCTTCACGGTGTTAGTCCAGGCCCGTTAGGCTGTATTGCCGAATAGCTGACGTCAGTCGACACACCACAACCATATTTACATTGAAGATAAATCAACTGATGACGCCATCATCCATTCTCTTAGTAATCATTAAAAGCACTCATGATTGGTGTGGCGTCAGACGCTGATGCATCAGGGACGCTTACGATGTACTCGTAAGTTAATTTCCGGCCGTCATAGCTAACGACAGATCGGTGCATCTCAAAAGACGAAACTCGAAAACGAAACAAATCGAGTTCAACGTGTATTTTATATTTTTAAGGATGAGGATGTCTAAGAAGAGATGCTGTGGTATTAGCTTCTTCTTAGTTACATTAAATGCTAACAACAGCAACATTATTCGAAGCAGTAAAGAAAAAGAAAAAGGTGAGAATAAAATCGACTACGACATCGACACTGTAGCAGCAAAAACAAAAACACACAACAATCAAACACAGTAACTTCAAACGAACCTGTTCAAAAAAGCTGTCTCCAGATAGTATTCGCTGTTGTTGCTGCTGCTGCTGCTGTTACCGCTGTGGGTGGTTAATTGTGACTAGTTAGTTGGCTTTCCAATTAGCATTATTGCTTATAGACAGCGTCGTGGTAGAGTACTTACTACCTGATCACTCTCGATTTTGCTACTCTCGTCATGGTGGCAGACGACGGACAGCGCTCTGCTGCTGAGTCAACACAACCGTGCAGACAGACGTTCATGGACAGCAGCCGCCAGAAAAACAACTAACTACACATAAAACATAGAGCGACGCCGACAACAGACTGCAAGAAGTGGAGTGACGATCGGCGAACACGTAGAGATGAATCACACTCTCGCTTTTCCCATCGACGGCGGCAGCATCAGCACCAGCGACCTCTGCCGACGTAATCTGGCTGAACGGAGCCAAAAGCGAAATGCGCAGCAGATCCCGTTTAAAGCTCGAAGCAGCAGCGGACAAAAGCGATCTCAGAGAGCAAACACGTTCTTAACAAAGAAATAGCAATCAAGAAGAGAGCATCCAACCCAGTCAGCCAATACTGGATTGGATGCTCTCTTCTTGATTGCTATTATACTCGCACTGCACCGCGATAACTGACGACGTCAGTAAACCAATCAAACATCCGATACGGGGGATACCGCAACGACCGAGGAACCGTCGCCTCGGCCCACAAAAAAAAAAAAAAACTGTCATAGCGACAGTGTCGACACCGCAGTCGGTACCGAGTACATCGTCGAACGTGCATCTCGTCTTCCGGGGAATCGTCACCAATCACAGCATCGAGACCGTTACAATCAGCCCGACATGAGACCGATCATGGTTGAATTGTTGGCTATTGGGTCTACAAAAAAGTTTTTTTTTCGGGAAAAAAACAGGAAGACCGAAAATACTTTTTGGTCTTCAAAAAAGTTTTTTTTCGGGGAAAAAACGAAAAAAACAAAACACTTTTTGCTCTACAAAAAGTTGTTTTCGGGGGGAAAAAACGGGAAAACTGAAAAAACCGAAACGACTTTTTGGTCTTAGAAAAAGCTTTTCCGGGAAAAAACGGGAAAACCAAAAAGACTTTTTGGTCTTCCAAAAGGTTTTTTTCGGAAAAAAAAAACGGAAAAAACAAAAACACTTTTTTTGTAGACCTAATAAAACAAAAGTTCTTGCTTTTTTTGCCTAAAGCTACAAAATTATTTGCAAAAATATGCGAGGGTATTTAATGATCAATTTAGGCTCCTTTCTTGAGAGAAGAAATCGAAGAGACACTCGAGGAGAAAGAGTTGACAGCTTCTCCGAACGACCGGCAGTTTCACGCGCTCTCGCCAAACTCCCAAGGTTACTGTGCTAACCGGCGTTATCGTGTCGTTGTTTTTGTGAGCGAAACATCGTGTAGCCCTCATCCTGACAGTCGAGCACGGCGCATGACATCTTGGCAACGATCAACCAGCTTTTTAATTTCTGTTTTTAAACTTATTTTATCATTGTAAAAGTTTTGTTTCCTGGAGACGAAAAAGTGTTGCTCCTCATTTTGGACGTTCTCGAAAGTTTCTTTCTAGTCAAACGTTTTGGAGTTAGACCGGAATAACTAATAGTCTTACGGCGAAAGGTCTGTTTGCACCCTCGGATCAGAATTTTTGTATGCTTACATTCTCGTCGAAGACTCATCATCACCGCAGGTCACCAAACGATGCAAGAGCGAAGCTTGGCGGTGAGGAAAGAAGTGCCGATGCGCTTGCGCTCAAATGTTCTGGCATTACTCATTTTGTGAGTATCCCACTTACAAAGCTTGTTTCACGTTTTTGAGAGCCCTCACAACGGTTGCTTCTGGGTGTACGAATCCGGCAAGCGGATACGTCAGATCGACTACAGAAATGATCCTGTGAAGTAAGATCTTCACAATGGTTGCTTGGTCCACTTCAACTTCCTCCGCGACTTCTCGAGTGACAACGACAGCAAATCTTGGCTTATCGGCTAAGTTAAAATCTCCACTGCGGAACTTGAAAAACTAAGATGTCTGTTCGTCGACTGGGGCGTTTCCGAAAATGGTGGAAATGTTTCAACAAAAAGCAACAAACTTTTTGGCGCCAAAGCGAAGTTTACCGGCTAGTGCAGTAATGTTCGGTCCATCCTAAACGTATCACGCTTTCCCACATTGATGTGGCCTAAATCGCGCTGCAAGAAACGAGTATTTACCAAAACTAGAAACACGTTTTGCGTCAACTATATATATATATATTTACAACTATATATATATATATATATATATATATAGTTGACGCAAAAGTGTTTCTAGTTTTGGTATATACTCGTTTCTTGCAGCGCGATTTAGGCCATATATATATATATATAGTAAAAAATAATTTCTGAACTAGTTGAATTCATTGAAAAAATTGCATTTTCTGTTCGGGACTATTTGGATTTAGGGAACGGCGAAGTACTGAAGACGCAATGATTGAAGTTCGAAACTTCATTGGGGCAATGATAGAGAAGAAAAAACAAGTTTGTCTGGTGTTTCTTGATTTACAGAAAGCTTTTGATTGTGTAGATCGGATAAGATTAGTAAATAAATTGAAGGCATTGGGGCTATGCAAGACAAAATACGACATACTTGAAGGCTACTTATCATACAGGCAACAGCGTACAAAGTATAAGGAATATTTGAGTGAACCTGCTTTTGTTAATCACGGCACTCAGGGTTCCGTTCTGGGACCAACACTGTTTAATATATACATTAACGATATACACTAATTTTGTAATGATGTGAAAATTGTTCAATTTGCGGATGATACATGCATTCTAATTGAGAGTGATACCAGAAATGAGCTTATAGAGAAGGTAACAAGTACTATGGCGAGGATCAATCTCTGGTTGCGAATCAACAATCTATGTCTTAATGTAAAGAAGACGAAAATGATGAAATCAAGATGGGGTACGCTGCTGAACCACCACTTAACATTACCTGCCATTCATGTGATTTCTTAGGTTGTTATGCTAATACGAAAGTCGAAAACCTGCCGTTAGACAGATGCAATGATACCAGACTGTGCTTCGACTCTGTTGCCGGCTTGAGCTTAGTTCTTGAGGCAAACTGCAATTGTCCGATAATTGGTGAGGTACACGACTATAAATACCTTGGTCTGACGTTTCAAAATAACATCAAATGGGAAATTCATATTAAACATATGATAAACAAACTTAGGACAGGTGCTTTACTTTTGCATAAGTTACAGCATATTGCCTCCCTTGAATAAAAAAAAATCACACTTAAATTATGGTGTTTTGTTATATGATGCTTCATTCAAGTCGAATGTCGAACCAATAGTAGCTCTTCAGAAAAGGTGCATACGAAATGTATTTGGATTGGGCTATAGGACAACCACTGAAGACATATGGAGAGATGAAAATATATTGCACATTTATGGAATATATATATAGCATTCTGACACACTATAGCAGGAACCGTACCCCTTTTGGAGCTACTTCTAATAGTGCGTATTCTACCAGAAGTGCTGTAAACAATGTTGTAACACACCCATATACAAAGCTTGTGACAAACTATTCGATGCTCAGTTATCGCCTGGTAAACATAAATGCCAAATTTCCTCAACTGTTTAGATGTGTAGAATTATCTACAAAGGAATGCAAAACCAAACTTAAACAACAGATTTGTTTCATTTCGCCGGATATAATAAAATCATGTGTATTTGGATAAGTCTTTCAGCACATTTAAAACATAAATAAATAATTCTACTTAACACCGTTAAGGATGTTGACACACTCACAAGAGCGGGCAGACACGGGCGATAGCCTTTTCTGCAAAATTACCTGAATAGTAATAACTGTTTGAATTCATGTAATAATGGAAATTTCAAGCTCAATGAAGAATTATTGAACTTAAATAAATTTACCGTCCGGAGAAGACGTTCCCATAAAAGAATATATATATTATGAACTGACCCGCGATGAATGATTATCTTGTATGTACCCGGTTTGGCGTCAATCTTTTGCTCCGTCTTCTGAAGAATGTCGGCAACTTTTTCATTTGGGTAACATTTGGACTGAAACCCTGGCGTGCGGCCAAAATGTTCGCGAATCTTACTGCGCAGGTTTTTGACGGCAGAGCCGCTTATAAGTACATACACTCAGCTTGAGTAATAAATGATTTTTTGTATTGTATATTATGAACAAATTGAACCCTTATATACCCAACATTAGCTGTTCATATTGTAATGACGCATCTACACCAAATGTGTAGAACTTGGTACGACGGGTTACTACAATGTGAGGAAGTTAAGGTTCGGATGAACGAGAACACATGGGCGCACGTGTACTAACTAGGTAGTGCAACCGAGACGAGGATTGTCTATTGACTTATCCTGCCTCAGTCTATTTATTCGTACAAGAGACCTCGCGGCATACCGGCCCTAAATAGCCGTAGAGCCGTTGCTGTACTGCCTAGAGGGTGGAGAGACTCGTCATACACAGCGCCTCGTCACAATGTGGTCAAAATTTACACGCAAGTGATTACATACAGAAAGCGTTGTTGGTGCCTCCAACAGGTAAAGTTTTCGGGCTGACCCTCAGCCAAGATTTAACGTCCACGGAACTGTTTTTCACATTGCTTCATAGACGGACCTCCATTAATACAAATGTGCAACGGTGGGGCTCGAACGCGCGCACCTTTATGTGTCTCCTCCGGTTGCGAGGCGCAGACTTAAGCCACCACGCCACCGGGCTCGACAGGTGCTGTCCATATGTGCATCTTTATGTGTTTACTGGTTCTCGTACGAATGTAAAGAAAAAGGTTAGCAAAGTTTCCAAGTATCTCATTACAACGATACTATCTCTCACATACATGCAGATATGTATGGATACGTAATCAATATAAGTGTGCATTCGGACAGTAGTCGCCGCTGCTACCCAGGTAGCACCATGACGTGGCCAAGTTTACTAGCAGTAACAGCTGGTCTCACTTGTTCGATCCATCCCGAATATGCTCACTGGAAAGCCTTGTATAAGAGCACATAGTCATGCTAAATTGCTCTAAAAGGAAATAGCGCGTGCGAAAGAGAGAGAGATACAGACATACGTAACATTGAGCAAGAACCGTTCATGCATTTATATGTTGTTTGTGTGTCTATACAGCACTTTGCAAGTTTTTAGAGTTTGTGACGACACACTTGTCTAAATAAATCCCGCGTTCCCGATACGCTTGGTTCAAACCTTCGCGAGTGTCCGAAGGCTTCGTCCTTGCGGTGTTGCAACAATAGACTTGTTACTCCCTAGTGTAACACTTGGAATAAGTAGACTTCCTGGCTTTGTGTTGTTCTGAACTAGGAAGATTTCTAACAGCATATTTACCAAAAATAAACGCTCTGCATGACAAACAAAAACATTTACGACGACAACAAAAATAACCGTAGCAACATCAACCTTTAGAGTATCGATTTCCATGAGAAGTTATTTGTCCATCACTGCTTTATATACATAGACCGAGAAAATGTTGTTTGGGCTTTCAATGTGTTATGCATATATGCAGTACTCGCTTCATTAATTTGCTCGCTTTCGTTTGTATTACTTGTGTCTTTGTATGGCTAACATTAGATATGGATACATCGCAAAGTTCCAGTGAGATGAAGCTCAATTATGAAAACTAAGTCCTAAATCCTATCTCTGGCGTCGGATAGTGCTTCTGAACATCATTGTAGCGCTTCAACTAGTTGCATATCTCAAGCTACTAACCTTTTGCAACTTGTGACGAATCGATTTGCAAAGAAAATGATCTATTTTAAATAATGTATCCATAATATGTATTCAAATTTTACGATTGCGCTTATAAAATTCTCCATTATGGGCATTGTGTATTGCACATTCGTTAATATTATAAAGAAATTTTTTTGTACAGTTCATTCTTCTTCCAAAAATATAATAGATATATGCATACTAAAAAGCAATTTGAATTATACGGTATTCTGAAAAAAAAATTCTTTTTAATGTTTCTGTCATTCGTGAGCTACGAGAGCAATACGGGAGTACCTTACTTTATACTCTGCATTACGCATGTTTTAAATAGCGTGACTTGTATTTTTATGCTCGTAATGTGTTGACAGTACGATGTTGTTTTCTCATTTTAATTGCAGTTATATGAACTCCCTCATCATGAGAGTCACTATTATATATAAAAAAAATTAAATGTGTGATATCAAATGTATTTCTTTATTCTGCATAGCGTGGCTTTTTTTTTTGATATTTCGCCAGATCTACGAGTTTCTCGACGTATGTGAGGCCCGTGAGACTGTTGCTTTTCCTGAACAACTTGCAGTGAGAACAGCAACACTTTTCATTGGCAACGAGAAACACGAACGAGTTGCACGAATGCTTAGAAATGAAAAATCTGCGAACAAGTTGGGTGCCGTTATCTGGCCATCGATCAAAAACGCATACACGAATGTACATTTCTGGCCATCGATCAAAAACACATACACGAATAAACATTTTGCAGCAGCGTCTGTCGATGCCTAAGCGCGATACACAAGACTTTCGGTGTCGATGCATGGCCGCGGGAAGCACAAATTTTAAATACGCAAATGTGTTCATTTTATTGGTCTTTCTGGTTACTTAATGAACGACGCACGTAAAATTGCAAAACACTGTTGCATTTGGCTGTGGCCAAAACTATAATTCTGATAACCAACCTAAATGCTGCGTTAAATGCATGTGCATGGTTGCTGTATGTAGCCAAGCTGTATGGGCACACTAATATCAGCAGCTATCTATACATTGTGGCTACCATTATTTCAGATAGAGCGCTCATCACGTCAAGAGCCAGTTGTATCCGCTAATACTGCCATTTTACCCCCTTGTACCCCACATACACACCGGCATTGCCTGAGGGTGCTGGCAATAAAAACAATCTCTATTAACATTTCATCACAGTTCAATTTACAATTTATAAAAAACATTTTTCAGTACATTTTTAGTACATATTACACCGCGATTGATTTGGTTGTCTGTATTTTTGTATTGTTACACAGTTTTTCAACCCGCTTGGTTATTTACCATCGCTCTTTCATAAACCGGTTGGCTCTAGAGTGCTCTAGATTGCCCGCTGTCCACAATGCGTTCACTAGTGGATCGCAATTGTCTAGAGCGTTTCAGTCAGAATGCATAAGAGCGCGTGGTGGGCTATTCCTCCTATTCATTCGTCGCATCGGCATGGGTGCGGGTGGGTGAGGAGTGCTCCAACACGCAAATCGACACATGTCCTTGTTCTCGCGTCGTTCAATAACGTATCCAGTAATGTACAAGGTAAAGCCTATACCAAGGTAGTCGCATGTTTAACGGAACTCGCCTCGAATCGATGCGTTCAGCCCGCCGATGCGGTTCCATATGCCTTCGGTTTTGCAGGCCGGAACACTGAGAAGCGAGGTCCTCCGGGGGACTCGCACAACTGAAACGCATACTGCCAGTCCAGCCTCATCCAGGAACGCCGCACACTCTCGGATATCTGGTGCTTGGTTGCCACAATTGAGGGCAGCACCGTGGGTGACCCTGTCTGCCTACCAAGGTCCCCTCTAGTCGCAGGTAATGGGCATTGTCGCCCAGATGAGTCGTTTAGCTCGTTGAGAGAGTAGTCGTTGAGATGTCTAGTGTCAGCTCGTGGAAGCGAATGACGCCGTTAGTTTTCTCAGCCTATATATATATATATACAGGGTCTCCCAACAAGAAGACGTTCAACAAGTTTTTCAGTCTAGTACAACTCGGCGAAAAAAAAAACTCCAATAGAACAAGGGAGCGGAAATGCCTTATTTTGGAGTGAGAGCGAAATCACCAAAACTGGTTGTATAATATCGAACTTTTTATTCTGAAATATCTCATTAGGTCTGCGATCCTGTCGACAAACCAATCATATCTGCGTGTTTGAAGGAAAACTTTGTATCTGAATTGCATTCTACGTTAGCTTAAAGCAGAACTAATGTTGAACCGAAAATAATTCTCAAGCAACGAAATTCTTTGGCATTCGTATATTTTGGCTTTCACGCTCAGTTACGCATTTTAGTAGACATTTTCGCCCTCTTGTTCCATTAGAAAAAAATATTTTCACTGTGTTGTACTAGATCCCAAAGTTTGTTGGACATATATATATATATATATATATATATATATATATATATATATATATATTAATGTACAACTAATTATGATTTGGTTACGCATGAAACACCTATTTGCTTTAATTTGTCACGCCGGGATTCATGATGCTTTTTAGCATCATGAATTTTTAGCATCACTTTTTAGTGTTAGGGCGGGACACTAGCGAAGTTCAACAAATGTTGAATGCATTTGGGGAAGCAGCGGAGGAACTGGACATGCGTTCAATGAAAAAGTGCGCAATTTTATGTGGCTAGAGGGAAAGGAAACTTGTATTACAGGGGATGATTATTTAGAGGAAAAATAGATATTATCGAGATAGAAGGCTAAAAGAGGCAGAAATGCTTTGTTTTGTTTGATTTGTTGAGGTTTAATAAATATATAGTAATAAGGGATGTATGATAGGCCATGCATGTACCATGATTGAAATCTGCTAATGCCTCTCTGGTCTACAGCGCGGGGTAGGGAAAGAAGTTACAAACAATACAAAGAGAAGTGATAAGATTTGCATTGGGCCGTTTTAATTGCGTCAAGGAGTTTCTTGGGGGGAAAGGAAGGATGTCAAAATTTATACAAGGAGAACTACAAAGTAAGCTAAGATTTAGTATTAGGATTAAAATGTCACAAATAAAAGATGTATTAAACAGATTCAGGTGGCGAGACGGCGCTAAGGATCAAAACGAAGTGGGATCGCAGAGTAGACTTCGCAGCTAAGGAGATTGGGTACAATAGTTAGCAATGGACAAGGGCGACGGTATCGGATAAAAGGGTGAAATTGAGGGTAAAAAGTCATATACAGACAAATGGATTGACGATGGCTTTCAGATCGAGTTTGACAGGTATATATGGAGAGGAAAAGCGCAAAAGGGGGCGGGGTAGAATGGGTATACGATAATTCAAGAGCGAGTAGGCTATTGGGATGCCAGAGCAGGGATGTTGGATACGAAGAGCTAAATATAGGTAGGGGCAAAGTACAGAATGTCGAGCTTGTGGGCTAGGGAAGGAGTCAATAGAACATATTGTGAAAGAATGTACAGCCTTAAGGGAGCAGATATATAGACCTATCGGAAGCCCTAGCTTTAGAATCAAATATTAGAAAGGACCAGGTCGATTTTACAAAGAGGAGGTTGTTCCAATAGAAGGCAAATAGTCAGTAGGTATTGGAGGATACATTGATTTTATGGATGCGTAGGTAGCATATATGCTGCCACTCTAAGTGCCCCTGATATAAAAGGGTGGCATATATATTTAAGTATACATACCAAGCGAACAATTCATCATATATATATATATATATATATATATATATATATAAATAAATAAATAAATATATATATATATTTATTTATATTATATATATATATATATATATATATATAGATATATATATATATATATAAATAAATAAATATATATATAAATATATATATATATATATATATATATATATATATATATAATAGGCAATGCAATGTGCAATGTTTTTTTATTTATTTCGAAGCTTTGCAGATTCATTAAATGCAACGCAGTAGCTAATCTCGTGTTACGACCTGAGTACGTTGTGATTACCTGACCAGCTCGACAAACTTTGGCGCGCAATGGCGGTGCATTCAAATTTTCCCGCCGGTGGGGGGCGCCCCACGAGTGGTTTCGAAGTCGGTTGTCTGTCCCAAACTTCCGTTCAGGTTTCTTTTCGTTTTGGAAGTCGGGTAGCCACACGTGGCTAGCTTCCAAAGGTACGCAATTTTCGTGAAAACTGTGCGAATTTCGAGTGTATGTTACCGGTGCTAATCCGCAAGGACGCTGTATGTTCATTGTACCACCATCGTGAAAGGCTGGCGTCGCTTGTGCACGCCGTGGACGACGAGTCTCGTAGCGTATAGTTTATTGTCATATGGTGTGCGACTATGGTGTGCGTTCTCGTCTTCCCGACCAGCATCGCAGTCAATGCGGCGAATTTGTATCGTCGAACCAGCTCGGTGTTTTTGTGAACGACAGCGTTTCGTACTAAAGAAAAGGAACCTACCTAGGTCATATTCGGTTGTTCTCCTGCCTGCAGCTGCCTGATGATATTTCGTATCGTGTACCCCTTTTTTTTACGAGTGTCGCCGGCCATTGCACGCTGTGCTATCTCGGGTGCCGCTCGAACTAACCTTTTTGTTCGGGCGGCTTCTGATCTCAGTTCGGCGATATAATCTGATAAATAGAGGCGACAGCCACTCCTATTTCTGCCTATGTGCTTCACAGGCCGCATCGTGATTAGTGCCTTCTAATTCGAGCACCGATCAGTAACGTTAACAGAACGCTTGTCCTCCAACCTTTGGATCAAAACGGCTGAGCGCTCGAATTTATTCGGACGAGTAATTACAGATTGCCGCCACCGCTTCTGCTCCTGTTAATAATGGCTAGTTCCCATTTGCAATATAGTTAGTTCATCGTCATACATCGCGCTGACAATGCTGGAATTTAGCTGGTTAAGTCTGTTGATACGGTGAAAAGTATGCGGTGTACAGCAGTGCGTGTTTTTTGCCCCGTCCACTCGATACTGTTCGCTTCGAGTTGCGCTAAGGTGGCCACAATATGAACTCCCAAGTTTGGATATATGAATTCGAGGAAGTGTTAGAATAGCAGTCTTTTTTGCATGTGTGTATGTATAGGGGTTTTGACACAGGCTTACTCTCACGATCTGAACGAGGTAAACCTGGAGCATAAAATCCCGACACAAAATCGCTGGTTAGTCATAGTTCCGGACGTTCGTCGAGAGAACATTCGGTCTCAAATGCCTGCTACAGAATATTTCTCTTCCTGCCGACGCAGATCTGTTGGCCGTCTTTTTGTTGGCACCTTATCTGCCCAACTAATAGTTCTTCTGTAGGTAGCTCGTAGTGCGTTGTGAACGAGAGAGAAACATCTGCGTATGTTTGATTTTACTGCCACATATAATTTATCACACACGTGTACGTGCTGTATCGACAAAATACTCCATTTTTAGTAAACTTGCTGTACAGTTTTACGATTACTGTGGCTGATTAATGGATAAAACAATACCTGCTAGTGCGCTGTCGTCTTTTTAAGTATAGATCGTTGCAGTGTACTGCTTTGCACATTTTGCGAATTTTGCTAACATATAATGCCGATAATAAATGTTCCATATATGTGAGATGGATCTGCCCCTCGAGACTAATTAGCGCCGTGTATGTTTGTTTGTGCCCGTGCCCCTGCCAAAACGTATTTGCCGTCGAAAGGTATAAGGATGGGTCGCCGACCAGCGCGATGCTATCGCTACTGCAAGAACAAGCCCTATCCGAAGTCGCGTTTCTGTCGAGGTGTACCCGACCCGAAGATTCGAATCTACGATCTTGGCCGTAAAAAGGCCCGCGTCGAAGAATTCCCACTTTGCGTCCATCTCGTTTCGAGGGAGTTCGAGCAGCTGTCTTCCGAAGCTCTCGAGGCTGCTCGTATCTGCGCTAACAAGTACCTCGTCAAGACCTGCGGAAAGGTAAACTCACCGTCTGATACCGTCATACGATGTACGAACTCTTTATGGGACAAAGCCTTGTGAAAGATATCGGTTTTAGTTCACGAGTTGGTTTGGCTATTGTGTTTAATCTTTTGTATATGGAACACTTTTTGTCAAATTGTTTGCACGCAGTCGTTATGGTTTGACGCTCACTTCAGATTGTATATTGCCTTAATAAGGGAGGTCTTGTGGGTGGTGCTTGACAAAGACTTTTCTAATGGGTGCTTGACACAGACTTTTCTTTCTCTAAACACTGAAGCTAAGTCTGGAGCATAGTTACCCGACAACGACCACTGGTTAGTCATAGTACTTCACTGTCATGCGGCAGATGGTGAGGTCTCAAATGCCTGGAACAACCTCTTGGACAATTTCCTACGTTTTTCGCTGATGTTATGCATATATATATATATATATATATATATATATATATATATATATATATATGAATTCGTTGACCAATTTCTCTGTTTTGCTCGGCAGTGAGTTGTATGGAGCAACATAGATATGATCCAATATGTTCCTCAGCATCACCACAAAGCTCAGAAGTAAAACTTTTTTAACGTGCCATCTTTTGATTTTAAATTCTTAACCAGTACATAGTGATGTACACACAAAACACCTTTTCATTATATATATAGCATATATCTATGCGTATGTATGTTATTGCTCAATTGATTTGTATATTGCCTCAAAGAAGGAGGTCTTGTGGGCTATTGTGGGTGCTTGACACAGGCTTTTCTTCGTAAGAACGCTAAAGCTAAGCCTGGAGCATAGTTACCCGACAACGATACCTGGCTCGTCATAGTGCTTCACGGTCATGCTGCAGATGGTGAGGTCTCAAATGCCTGGAACAATCACCTCCTGGGCAATTGTTTGCGTCTTGTCTGAATATATATATATACTATATATATATATATGCTGGGTTCAGAGCGAATTTGACATAAATAACAACTGCTCGATTTCAAAAGCACATATCTCTCTTGCGGAGTGCTGAATGTAACATGTGTGCATGCCACCTTCTGTACGTGTTCGTTTGTTACAGGACGCCTTCCATCTGCGCGTGCGGCTGCATCCGTACCACGTGTTGCGAATCAACAAAATGTTGTCGTGTGCCGGCGCCGATCGTCTCCAAACGGGAATGCGTGGCGCCTTCGGCAAGCCGCAGGGCACCGTCGCGCGGGTGCACATCGGCCAGATCATCATGTCGGTCCGAGCGAAGGATCAGCACCGCGAGAACGTTGTCGAGGCGCTTCGTCGTGCCAAGTTCAAGTTCCCCGGCCGCCAGCGCGTCTACGTGTCGCGTAAGTGGGGCTTCACCAAGTGGGACCAGGAGGACTACCAGGAGATGCAGGCTGACGGCCGTCTCATGTCGGACGGTGTCATTTGCCAGTACCGCAACGGGCACGGACCCTTCACGAAGTGGTGCGAGATCCAGCGCGAACTGAGGGCGCGCTAGTAGAAGCAGCAGCAGCCAATGCGCTGTTTCTTGGGGTCTCCGCTGCTGTGCTGTGGCCACATCACCACCCCCGCCGCAGCAGCAACAACAACAACAGCAGCAGCCGCCCGCGCCTCCTCTAGCAGCTTCAGCAGTACCAATGGCCCGCCATCGCTGTTATCGCTGCAAGCTGATATTGTGCAAAGGTTGAATAAAACAACGATACCTTAGCTACTCGAAGAAAAATGTGTCGTTTTTTTCTAGTTGGTTTTTAGTTGTTTTGTTTAAACTAGAAAGTTTATTTTTGTTTTGTTTACGCAGGTTGGCATTGTCGTGGCTGGATAATCCAGATCCAGATTGCGCGTGCCCTGTAAGATTATAACTGTTTGTATTGTGTTTGATTTTGTATGTTAAGGTTTTTATGTAAAATTGTGTACATACATGATCTTGCCATGATAAATCGATGATGTTGGTGTTGCCCCCGGTGTAGAGAGACCCCAAAGATTAGTGAGTGTTTGTCCTTCTTTGTAAAAAACACTGGCTAAGCCTTTATTGTAGCCACCTGACAAAGACATGAGTTTTTATTTGTACGAGTCCTCGTCATTTGTCTTTAGTGAAATAAGGCGCTAAACTGGTATAACTGCCGCCAGAGAGCACTTGCACATTAGTGAAAACATTGGACAAAAATACATTTTTATGTATAAATATGATTCGTTCACCGTCGTGCATACTATGTCGTAAGTCAAGTAAAACGAGGCTTTACTGTTGGGCTTTTTATATTAAAACGACATTTCTTATAATTTGACTAGCCTAAGCTCGCCTCAGTAGCAGCTTTTCGCTGGAGTTGAGCCTTTATTAACAAAAATGTGTACACTCTTGATCCAACAAAAGTGTTTTTGTGCATATGCTTTAAAACAACATATACAACTGGATGTCCGAACGACCTAACACTAGTTCCATGGAATGAAGGTCGCTGCCTCGTGCACGACGTCACCGTGTCTTGCACGTTGATCGCTTCGTATGCTCGCCATGCCAGCCGGGAGGTCGGAGCAGCCGCTCGCTTTACTGAAGATCGCAAATTGGCATAATATTGTGGAGTAGAGAAAAACTTCATCGCTCGATCGCGTTCGAGAAATTAGGGAATTAAATTCGAGGCCCAATGAGAAAAATCACAAGGAGCTTTCTGGCAAAGCTGGGATCCAAATTTTGCTACAAAGAATATTGGTTGAAATTCAACGCGGAAACGTTGCATCGATTATTGGTTCATTGCCCTTGGCCAAGGGACTCTCTTTTTGCCGTAGCCGAATCGAGCCGGCGTCATAATCTATGTGCAACTAAAGGACCAAAATAAAGTTTAATACTTCAAAATATACAACTTCCCACCGGTGTGGATGATTGAAAACAGCTTTACCACGCTAGCCTCTATGATGTTTTTTGCATATAATATGCGTTGTGTTACATAGTATAGAAATTTAAATTTTACAAATAAGAGCCGCGTTACAGCATTTACCTTAAAACTTGCTACCCCGTTAACAATAATATCACCCCAGAACTTGATGTTGCTTCAAGCTAGTTGTTTATACTTCTATTTTCTGTGTTTGATGATCTAACTGTCACTACGTATATACCACACATACCAGACTGCATACCTTCGATGCACTGCGTTGATTTTTTATATATATAGTTACTTTTAATGATATATAGGGTGTGTGGTATAATGTAAAAGGGGCACACATCAAAAAGGTGCTCCAACATGTTGCATTTTGTAGGTTGACGTAGAGACGATTTTATATACTGCTGGAATAGTGAGTCTGAGTAGAAAAACATCGACCGTCACATGTTGTCGTCCCACAAATTGTCTGTATTTAGCCAAATTGGTACCCACGCAGGGGAGCAGTATGTGAATTTTAAGTAGGAGATATTTGTAAAGGTGATGTGCAGAGAGTTGTTAAAGATGAAGCAACGCAAAAAGTATTTAAATACTTAGGCTGATCCCCAGCTAAGATTTAACGTTCACGGGACTGCTTTTCGTACTGCTTTATAGACGGACCCCGGATAAATAAAAATGTGCAACGGTGGGGCTCGAACCCGCGCACCAATGTGTCTTCTGCGGTCGCGAGGCGCAAATGAATGCACCATGCCACCGGGCCTGACAGGAAAAAGTATTTGCCTGACGTTATAATGCTTTCACAGCCTTGGTCATGTGGTCACTAAAATGCGCCTAGGTCAGTTAGTTGTAATCAAAATGCGCCGTGTTTCAGTACGACGCATTTAGTAGGTGAGAGAAGGATGCGATTCCTAAAACCCCATCGACAGCCGATTACAGTACACCACGAGAGTCACTCGTAGACGCGATAATAAAGTCTCATAAAAATAACTCACCAGCATATTCAAGGTGTTTGACGTTAGCGGGTTGGTACCTGTTTCTCTACAAAACAAAAACCGTATACAGATGATCGAATAGCATCCCCACGAGACATTCTAGACAATGGTTGACTAGGTTAACCAACTCATCCTCGAAAGAGTGCACAAATGTATTGTCGTGTACAAGCGTGGATACCTAGCCGGTCTAATTTCAGATGCAGCATAGGGTGATCTACTCTGTCGAACGCGTTTAATCGAAATAAACATGATATGGAACCATTCGTAGAACATGTATTAACAACGATCACTAATTTGTTCATTTTCTGTCACCGGATTATACGCATACAAAGTTTCTATGGACCATGTTTATTTTAGCTATACACCTGGCTTAATGTATAGTCTATATGTATATATATATATACATACATGTACATATATATAAGTAAATGCTAATGCCATAGCTTATTCTCAGCAGACTCGGAGGCAGTAACGGTCTGTACAAATAAATAGATTAAGATCGTGACCACAAAACATGTACATGCCTTAGACATCCTACTTTTTCTTTTCTTCCTGCTCTGTACACATTACCCGCGGTCTACGACAGACACAATAACGACATATAAGGTTTTTTTTACAGCCTTCGTATTTATTGAAGGACGCCATCGACAACACGGGCTACGCTCGTTATTAAACACAAGCAACCCGGCGTCGCTTTCCCAGCACGAAGTTCGCCCGTACTGTTCTGTCTAGGCTTCCTGCACAACGTGACCCTTCTCCGAAACGTAGATACCGTCAAGGAACTTTCGGATATCCTTGTTCTTCACGAGAGTCGACTGCTGAATCCGGGCTGCCGATCGTGACACAGCCTCGATGTCATTACCTGTAGCATGCAGGCGGCAACAAAATTCCGCATAAACAGATGTCAGTAGCGCCCTAACAAGAACTAGTCTAGCAAAACTGCATTACTATTTCTAACCGAGTTTTTCAGTGGTTACCCACTACCCGTCAAACATGTTGGTTGTAGCAACTGAATCAGAGCCATTAATGCGTCTTGCGGAGCCACACTTCACCACGAAGAAGGACCCAGCGACACGAAAAACTCGTATCAACTGGGTGAACCTTCCCCGAGTATAGTGCTCGCTCCTCAGTGAATGGATTGAGCTCTCATCATAGTAGCACCTCACATGTAGTAGATAAACTTCACACAACAGTTTAGTAATGTTTACTAGATTACTTACAATCTTAAGTAAAATCTAACCACTCGATATTAGTTAGCACACCACAGTCGGGGGCAAGACAATAATAGACACCTTTTTGGGAAACGATGAACGACTGTCAAAAGAAAAACATACCAGCTAACCAACCGCTGTCTTAAAACGCTTGCGTACCTGCGCTTTGCATGAACAAAAGGTTTCAGCAGCATTCGTCCTAAACAGCAGAGCTCGTCCTAAACACCATTTCGCTAGGTGGAAATTAACTCTAAAAGGCTAAGACTAAGACTAAGTATGCAGGCCAGCGTCGGCGCATAGCATAGTGCATTTGTTGTCGATGAACACTCTACCTTCAAGGACGAGCTCATCTTTCTGCGCGGTGGAGTTGATGCACGTCACGCCCTTGTACATGTTCACCCGACGGATGAACTTCTCGCCGAGGAAGTTTCGGATCTCGACGAGTGTGTTCTTCTCCGAAATCACGACGTTGATGGGGAAATGGGCGTAGACGGTACGCATTTTGTACTGGAATCCCTTGGTGACGCCGACGATCATGTTCTCAACGTGCGAGCAGACCGTTCGCACGGTGGCCAGCTCTTTCTTGATTCCGAACCACTTTCGGACGGTGAGCGTCTTCGAGTCCGGCATCTCCATCTGTACCTGGACATGGCGGAAGGAAAAATACTCAATTTTTAGTAAACTTCCTGTACGGTTTTACGACTACTGTGGCTGATTAATGGATAAAACAATACCTGCTAGTGCGCTCTCGTCTTTTTAAGTATAGATCGTTGCAGTGTACTGCTTTGCACATTTTGCGAATTTTGCTAAACGATAATAAATGTTCCCTATATGTGGGATGGATCTTCCCCTCGAGACTAATTAGCGCCGTGTATGTTTGTTTGTGCCCGTGCCAAATTGTATTTGCCGTCGAAAGGTATAAGGATGGGTCGCCGACCAGCGCGATGCTATCGCTACTGCAAGAACAAGCCCTATCCGAAGTCGCGTTTCTGTCGAGGTGTACCCGACCCGAAGATTCGAATCTACGATCTTGGCCGTAAAAAGGCCCGCGTCGAAGAATTCCCACTTTGCGTCCATCTCGTTTCGAGGGAGTTCGAGCAGCTGTCTTCCGAAGCTCTCGAGGCTGCTCGAATCTGCGCTAACAAGTACCTCGTCAAGACCTGCGGAAAGGTAAACTCGCCGTCTGATACCGTCATACGATGTACGAACTCTTTATGGGACAAAAAGGCCTTGTGAAAGATATCGGTTTTAGTTCACGAGTTGTTGGTTTGGCTATAGTGTTTGATCTTTTGTATATGGAACACTTTTTGTCAAATTGTTTGCACGCAGTCGTTATGGTTTGACGCTCACTTCAGATTGTATATTGCCTTAATAAGGGAGGTCTTGTGGGTGGTGCTTGACAAAGACTTTTCTAATGGGTGCTTGACACAGACTTTTCTTTCTCTAAACACTGAAGCTAAGTCTGGAGCATAGTTACCCGACAACGACCACTGGTTAGTCATAGTACTTCACTGTCATGCGGCAGATGGTGAGGTCTCAAATGCCTGGAACAACCTCTTGGACAATTTCCTACGTTTTTCGCTGATGTTATGTGTATATATATATGAATTCGTTGACCAATTTCTCTGTTTTGCTCGGCAGTGAGTTGTATGGAGCAACATGGATATGATCCAATATGTTCCTCAGCATCACCACAAAGCTCAGAAGTAAAACTTTTTTAACGTGCCATCTTTTTATTGTAAATTCTTAACCAGTACATAGTGATGTACACACAAAACACCTTTTCATTATATATAGCATATATCTATGCGTATGTATGTTATTGCTCAATTGATTTGTATATTGCCTCAAAGAAGGAGTCCTTGTCGGCTCTAGTGGGTGCTTGACACAGGCTTTTCTTCGTAAAAACGCTAAAGCTAAGCCTGGAGCATAGTTACCCGACAACGACGCCTGGCTCGTCATAGTGCTTCACGGTCATGCTGCAGATGGTGAGGTCTCAAATGCCTGGAACAATCACTTCCTGGGCAATTGTTTGCGTCTTGTCTGAATATATATATATATATATATATATATATATATGCTGGGTTCAGAGCGAATTTGACATAAATAACAACTGCTCGATTTCAAAAGCAGATATCTCTCTTACTGTGTGCTGAATGTAACATGTGTGCATGCCACCTTCTGTACGTGCTCGTTTGTTACAGGACGCCTTCCATCTGCGCGTGCGGCTGCATCCGTACCACGTGTTGCGAATCAACAAAATGTTGTCGTGTGCCGGCGCCGATCGTCTCCAGACGGGAATGCGTGGCGCCTTCGGCAAGCCGCAGGGCACCGTCGCGCGGGTGCACATCGGCCAGATCATCATGTCGGTCCGAGCGAAGGATCAGCACCGCGAGAACGTGGTCGAGGCGCTTCGTCGTGCCAAGTTCAAGTTCCCCGGCCGCCAGCGCGTCTACGTGTCGCGTAAGTGGGGCTTCACCAAGTGGGACCAGGAGGACTACCAGGAGATGCAGGCTGACGGCCGTCTCATGTCGGACGGTGTCATTTGCCAGTACCGCAACGGACACGGACCCTTCACGAAGTGGTGCGAGATCCAGCGCGAACTGAGGGCGCGCTAGTAGCAGCAGCAGCCAATGCGCTGCTTCTTGGGGTCTTTGCTGCTGTGCTGTGGCCACATCACCACCCCCGCCGCAGCGGCAACAACAACAGCAGCAGCCGCCCGCGCCTCCTCTAGCAGCTTCAGCAGTACCAATGGCCCGCCATCGCTGTTATCGCTGCAAGCTGATATTGTGCAAAGGTTGAATAAAACAACGATACCTTAGCTACTCGAAAAAAAAATGTGTCGTTTTTTTCTAGTAAAGGAAAGTTTATTTTTGTTTTGTTTACGCAGGTTGGCATTGTTGTGGCTGGGTAAT
Organism: Dermanyssus gallinae; assembly: GCA_003439945.1. Taxonomy (NCBI): domain Eukaryota; kingdom Metazoa; phylum Arthropoda; class Arachnida; order Mesostigmata; family Dermanyssidae; genus Dermanyssus; species Dermanyssus gallinae. Next base: position 189,863 of record QVRM01004961.1, on the reverse strand, counting down.
AAGATCCAGAGTGCGCGTGCTCTGTAAGATTATAATTGTTTGTATTGTGTTTGATTTTGTATGTTAAGGTTTTTATGTAAAATTGTGTACATACATGATATTGCCATGATAAATCGATGATGTTGGTGTTGCCCCCGGTGTAGAGAGACCCCAAAGATTAGTGAGTGTTTGTCCTTCTTTGTAAAAACATTGGCTAAGCCTTTATTGCGGCCACCTGACAAAGACAAGAGTTTTTATTTGTATGAGTGAAATAAAGCGCTAAACTGGTATAACTGCCGCCAGAGAGCACTTGCACATTAGTGAAAACATTGGAAAAAATAAATTTTTATATATAAATATGATTCGTTCACCGTCGCGTATACTATGTCGTAAGTCAAGTAAAACGAGGTTTTACTGTTGGGCTTTTTATATTAAAACGATATTTCTTATAATTTGACTAGCCTAAGCTCGCCTCAGTCGCAGATTTTCGCCTGAGTTGAGCCTTTATTAACAAAAATATGTACACTCTTGATTCAACAAAAGTGTTCTTGTGCATATGCTTTAAAAACAACATATACAACCGGATGTCCGAACGACCTTACGCTAGTTTCATGGAATGAAGGTCGCTGCCTCGTGCACGACGTCACCGTGTCTTGCACGTTGGCCGCTTCGTATGCTCGCCATACAAGCCGGGAGGTCGGAGCAGCCGCTCGCCTTGCCGAAGATCGCAAATTGGCAAAATATCGTGAAATAAAGCAAAACTTCATCGCTCAACCGATAGCGCTCGAGAAATTAGGCCCAATGGGAAAAATTACAAAGAGCTTTCTGGCGGAGGTGGGATCCGAATTCGCTGCCTCGACCAACGATAGAAGGGCATGGCAGTTTTTGTCACGAAGAATATTAGCCGAAATTCAACGCGGAAACGTTGCATCGATAATTGGTCCATTGCCCACGGGCAAGGAACTCACTTTTTGCCGTAACCGAATCGAACCGGCGTCATAATCTATGTGCAACTAAAGGACCAAAATAAAGTTTAATACTTCAACATATACAACTACCCACCGGCATGGATGATTGAAAATAGCTTTACCACGCTAGCCTCTATGATGTTTTTGCATATAATATGTGTTTTGTTACATAGTATAGAAATTTAAATTTTACAAATAAGAGCCGCGTTACAGCATTTACCTCAAAACTTGCTACCCCGTTAACAATAATATCACCCCAGAACTTGATGTTGCTTCAAGCTATATGTTTATACTTCTATTTTCTGTGTTTGATGATCTAACTGTCACTACGTATATTCCACACATATAAGACTGCAGACCTTCGATGAATTGTGTTGATTTATATATATATATATATAGTTACTTTTATTGATATAAAGGGTGTGTGGTATAATGTATAAGGGGCACACATCAAAAGGTGCTCCAGCATGTTGCATTTTGTAGGTTGACGTAGAGAAGATTTTATATACTGCTGGAATAGTGAGTCTGAGTGGAAAAAACATCGACCGTCACATGTTGTCGTCCCACAAATTGTCTGTATTTAGCCAAATTGGTACCCACCTAGGGGAGCAGTATCTGAATTTAAAGTAGGAGACATTTGTAAAGGTGAATGTGCAGAGGAGTTGTTAAAGATGAAGCAACGCAAAAAGTATTTAAATACTTTTTGGGCTGATCCCCAGCTAAGATTTAACGTTTACGGGACTGCTTTTCGTACTGTTTTATAGACGGACCCCCATAAATAAAAATGTGCAACGGTGGGGCTCGAACCCGCGCACCTATGTGTCTTCTCCGGTCGCGAGGCGCAGACGAATGCACCACGCCACCGGGCCCGACAGGAAAAAGTATTAACCTGGCGTTATAATGCTTTCACAGCCTTGGTCATGTGGTCACTAAAATGCGCCTAATTTCGTTGTAATCAAATGAGCCGTGTTTCAGTACGACACATTTAGTAGGTGAGAGAAGGATGCAATTCCTAAAACCCCACCGACAGCCGATTACAGTACACCACGAGAGTCACTCGTAGACGGGATAATAACGTCTCATAAAAATAACTCACCAGCATATTCAAGGCGTTAGACGTTAGCGGGCTGGTACCTGTTTCTCTACAAAACAAAAACCATATACAGATGATCGAATAGCATCCCCACGAGACATTCTAAACAATGGTTGACTAGGTTAACCAACTCATCCTCGAAAGAGTGCACAAATGTATTGTCGTGTACAAGCGTGGATACCTAGCCGGTCTAATTTCAGATGCAGCATAGGGTGATCTACTCTGTCGAACGCGTTTAATCGAAATAAACGGGATATAGAAACATTCGTGGAGCATGTATTACTATTCGGACAACGATCAATAATTTGTTCATTTTTTGTCACCGGATACGCACACAAAGTTTCTATGGGCCATGTTTATTTTAGCTATAAACCTGGCTTAATGTATAGTCTATATATATATATATATATATATATATATATATATATATATATATATATATATATATATATATATGTATGTATAAGTAAATGCTAATGCCATAGCTTATTCTCAGCAGACTCGGAGGCAGTAACGGTCTGTACAAATAAGTAGATCAATATCGTGACCACAAAACATGCATGCCTTACGCATCCTATTTTTTCTTTTCTTTCTGCTCTGTACACATTACCCGGGGTCTACGACAGACACAATAACGACATATAAGGGTTTTTTTTTACAGCCTTCGTATTTATTGAAGGACGCCATCGACAACACGGGCTACGCTCGTTATTAAACACAAGCAACCCGGCGTCGCTTTCCCAGCACGAAGTTTGCCCGTACTGTTCTGTCTAGGCTTCCTGCACAACGTGACCCTTCTCCGAAACGTAGATACCGTCAAGGAACTTTCGGATATCCTTGTTCTTCACGAGAGTCGACTGCTGAATCCGAGCTGCCGATCGTGACACAGCCTCGATGTCATTACCTGTAGCATGCAGGCGGCAACAAAATTCCGCATAAACAGATGTCAGTAGCGCGCTAACAAGAACTAGTCTAGCAAAACTGCATTTCTATTTCTAACCGAGTTTTTCAGTGATTACCCACTACCCGTCAAACATGTTGGTTGTAGCAACTGAATCAGAGCCATTAATGCGTCTTGCGGAGCCACACTTCACCACGAAGAAGGACCCAGCGACACGAAAAACTCGTATCAACTGGGTGAACCTTCCCCGAGTATAGTGCTCGCTCCTCAGTGAATGGATTGAGCTCTCATCATAGTAGCACCTCACATGTAGTAGATAAACTTCACACAACAGTTTAGTAATGTTTACTAGATTACTTACAATCTTAAGTAAAGTCTAACCACTCGATATTAGTTAGCACACCACAGTCGGGGGCAAGACTATAATAGACACCTTTTTGGGAAACGATGAACGACTGTCAAAAGAAAAACATACCAGCTAACCGCTGTCTTAAAACGCTTGCGTACAGCTTTGCATGAACAAAAGGTTTCAGCAGCATTCATTCCAAAGAGCTAACAGAGCTCGTCCTAAACACTATTTCGCTAGGTGGAAATGAACTCTACAAGGCTAAGACTAAGACTAAGTATGCAGGCCAGCGTCGGCGCATAGCATAGTGCAGTTGTTGTCGATGAACACTCTACCTTCGAGGACGAGCTCATCCTTCTGCGCGGTGGAGTTGATGCACGTCACGCCCTTGTACATGTTCACCCGACGGATGAACTTCTCGCCGAGGAAGTTTCGGATCTCGACGAGTGTGTTCTTCTCCGAAATCACGACGTTGATGGGGAAATGGGCGTAGACGGTGCGCATCTTGTACTGGAATCCCTTGGTGACGCCGACGATCATGTTCTCAACGTGCGAGCAGACCGTTCGCACGGTGGCCAGCTCTTTCTTGATTCCGAACCACTTTCGGACGGTGAGCGTCTTCGAGTCCGGCATTTCCATCTGTACCTGGACATGGCGGAAGTTTCGCGTCAACGTACCGCGGGGCCCGGTGATGGTCACCACCCGGGAGCGAACCTTGCAGGTCACTGGCGTCACAAGCACACACACAGGAACCGCCGTCCGTCCAAGTCCAATTTCAGGTGTTGTTTTACGCATCGAAACGGTGTTGGTTCAACGCATGCATCGAAGCAATAACGAACCATCCGACGACAGATAAGACAACGACAATAGCCAAGCAGAGATCGTGCCCAGAGTTCCAAGCCCGAACGGTTGGCCGATAAACGCAGGCGATGTTGATGCGTACGACAAACAACAGAAAATAGGATGTTCGTTATTAAGTTATTCTCATTTAAGATATTACACCGGGGCTGTGTTGAGACCGCGTGCAAAGCATGTTGCTTTTTAACACATCTTTACATGCTGGAATATTGCCGGGTCTGCTGGCTACGTCGAAAAAAAAAACTCTCACATTTTACTCCTATACAATGGTCAGGCCAGAAATGTAATCTTGTCGAGTAGACCCGTTGCCTCCATCGAATGATTCGCAACAAGAAAACCTTGCTACGGATATCCGATGGCGGTGTGATCGCCTCGTCAGAGAATGGATTAAGGCTTTCATCATATTTGAAACATATGCATGACTACATACACAATCACAGCAATCATGTGGCTGGTTTTCTCTCGCGTTCTCACTTGCCAACATACGTAACGTATCTGAAGACACACTGACTGAACTAGCCGAAAAATATGCCAAAATATCTCTATTACTGCCTATTACCGGCCTCTCGTTGGTGAACAACACACAGACGAGTATTATCTTCAGCGCTTCAAATAAAGCATCAATAAAGGTATTTGTAAGGGTTTCAACAGGACTAGAGCTGGCTTTAACTAAAGCTCATGAACGTAGACATGTTACGGATCGTGAGGTGGTTTAGCAATAGCATTCTACTAGATTAAGTGTTCGTTCGATCTTTTGACAAAGCTTGACTGAATTTAGATCAAGTTCGTGCAGTGCGATAGTTCAGTTCCCGTTCGAAGCTAGCAATGTCGAGCGGAAAACACCGTTAAGGTTGGCTGCTTTTCGAATGGTTTTAGATAAAGTTGATGAGAACAACAAAGGCACGGCGAATAGGCGACAAGCACAATGTACACTATTACTGACCTCCATCGGGGATCTTGACCGTTTGCTCGCTCACTATGGTCTTCATGGCGTTCCCTGAGCTGAAAGCACACCGAAAAACAAGCACATGTGTTAAACAAATTGCAAGCACAAAAATCTTAAGTCGTCGGTTTCTTACGATGCCTCAAATCATTTATTGACTCGTTCAATATCGCTTCCGACTCGTAAGCTAATGTTCATTGGCGTATTTATTTTATCAAGCACTCCATCTACATCCGCACGCAGCACACCGCGAAAAAGAGAGAATCGAGTGGAGTCGCACACTCAACTCAGTGTGTGTGAAGAACGCCCTTCAGTTAACTAACTGTATTTTTAACGTCCTCTTAATTGACAGAAGGTTCTTAGGTTTGATTGAGGTGCGTTCCGGCAGCCAGCTTTGTAACGAAAACACACTACTGTAGTCATTATGCACTGTTTGTGTAGGCTGCTCTGCTCGCGTCGAACACTACCGGGCCGCCGTTAACAACGCTGTACCGCTCGCGCAGAAACGTTAACTGCACGAAATATCCACGAAAACACTGCTTAATTCGGACACCGTCACAATCCTCACGGCTTGCATGTGCAATTCGGACGTGGATTATCTGCCTATTTGCCCATTTGGGCCATGATTTCACGAGATTTTTCTCTACCTGATGCTCGCACAGCGGAAGGCCTCCCGAAAAGACCTCGTAGTGGTTTCGAACTCGTGGCCGCCATTTTCAAAACAGAATGAACGCATTCGCCGGCCGACTCTTAGGGGCAGCCATATGAGATGGATGGGGGGGGGTGAGCGTAGGCGCGTCACCAGACATAACGAAGAAATAAATATGCGTCTATTTTGTCCCAAATAACCCGTGTTGGATATATGGGGCGAAGTATTATCACACGTATTATTGTATACGAACAAACGTGCATATCTGTGTGCGTGTATGAAAGGTACTGTATTCAGGTACGAGGCGTCTATATGTTTATTTTGGAGTTACTTGCTCCCATTGCTTGAAAAGTCATCGCAAAATGTTACGATTCGCGCTGATTGTATTTAATGTCACAGTGTCAGAAGAAGCCAACATAATTCAAAGCGCCTGCAGGCTTACATGTTAAATGTTAACGACGGAATGTCGTTAACATTTTATAGCTTTGGGCAATTGGGCAATTGTTCAGTACGCGCACTTTTTAGGATTTGATCAATTAGATTATTTGGTATCTTACTCCATAGGGTTTGCGGAAAGTTCAGTCAATAAATCATGCGAATTTGAAGATCTGTTCCACACGTTTCACCGACCGTTGTTGCTATAGTAGTCGTCGTGGTTATTTTTATTGTAACGGCAATTGCAGCGAGGTGTGTTCACTAACAACTAGTAGAAAAGCCGAATTGTCGAGCGTGCAGTGCGTAGTTCCGATGCCACCGAAGAATACATAAGTTGCCTCGTAATATTATAGATTACATATGTTTTTATCATCTGCCTTCGCTTCGTACGGACCACACTACATTTGCGTATAGTACGCTTCAGCGTAGTTGCTTCAGCGGGACGCATTGCTTTGTCTAGATAAGTCATTAGAAACCTCTTCGTTTTCCAAATTGAGCCTTATTGAAGGTCCTCTAGTACAGATTTCTTGAACGCCGTTCCTAGAATAAGTTTATAATGACTTTGTAATGATATGATATGACGTTTATTTATATTCTTTTAAAAGAATAGAGAAACGAAAAGGTAGTTTCTCGTTTGTGTTACAACTTCACAGAGCCGCGAAGCATAGCAGTACAAGTTACATAAAGACGTACAATGATATGCAATGCCTTATATATATATATATATATATATATATATAAGATCTATGACGACCGCCTCGGACGCTTGTTCCGAGAATCGGCTCGATTGGTACCTCGTGATTTGTCACAGAACAAAAAAGCCGCGCAGGTCTTTTTCGTGAGAGCCGTTTTTTCTTTATTTCTCGATGTTCGTCACAAGTGAAGCGCCGACGGTCAGCGGCTGGCAAGGTGATGATCGCCATCTTCTTCTCCTTCGTCGACCTGGAAGAATGTGGTACAATGACGCACGCGAGATCTACCAAAGGTCATCCGACTTGAAAGCACTGAGGTTTTGATTGCCACATCTGAAGTCGAGTTAGTGAAGCACACAGCTTGTTCACATGGCGCGACGTGCGATATCCTCCCTTCCGAAAATAAACGAAAAATGAAAGAAAGACGATTCACGCAAATCGGTACTTGAAACCATCAAAGTACAGCTGGAGAAGTTCTAAAACGGGATTTAAAGGTGTATTTCAATGCAGAGCTCTGCAGTCTCAAGGATTGTATAGAAACTGGTAAACTTGCGTGAAATTCTAAATTAATTTGCAGAAAGAAAAACAAAATTAAAAACATATCGGCATTCTATCATAGATATTACTAAAGCTTACTTAGTTCCCTATGTATCATGCGATACAGAAGGAACAAGTTGCCCTACTGTGTCAGACAAAAGTCACAGTGAGCTGACTACTGTTAGTGAATGAAACCACTTTACTCCGATTCCATGGGTAGGAATACCACCAAATCTGCTCTAAAAACGTTTACTGCTACCACGCGGGAGATCGTTGGGCCGTTGAACCGTTGAAAGATGATGACAAACTGGTAATGACAGATGCGACACGGATGGCTGGCAACTTAAAGATGTCACTGGAAGGCAACCTCAGAGGAGGTCAGGCCGCAATTTGGCGGACCCTAGTTAAACGAGAAAACAATTCTTGGAACTTGGAAACAACGACAGAACTAACCAGAACCTCACTCCGGAATACGCCGATTACGAGACATCTACCTAGCTGTGATGATTATATGATTAAGGTGGAAGATTGGGAACACGTTGTCAGATGCTGCATCATAGGATGAAGGAGCAGCGGGCTATAAATTTTGCTCCCAGTTGTGCCACAGCCTGCAGCTTAATCATTAAAACCGTCAAAGCTAAATTTGAGGAGTCCCCACAAGTGGTAGACTGGTTACCGTAACCGCGTAAAAATTGATCGCAGAGCTTTTCTCAGTCAGAAAACGATCGTGGACTATTTCTGAAACGATTTCGATGGACCTTTTACCATCAAATGCAAGATTTTTGGCGTGCACGAGCTATTATTCACCAATGGCATAACCACCACAACGCGTTGAAGGTCTACGAGGTCTGCTGTGGTGCCCCTTAAGGTCGAACTCTCCTGCAGAAGTTCACTTTGGGAGAAAGGTCCACCAAGTTATCTTATAGAATGAGATAATTACTAGTGCTGCCGCTGCTACAACTTTGCGCATATTACCTCGTAGTGTTTTCATCGACTTGACCTGTGTAAGTAGTGCGGCTCTCTACGGCATCTACGCATCAAATTGGGATGATTTTTCCACAATACTGCTTGCGAATTTTAGGACAAGATAAACACGTTTCGGCAGAGAAGCCGAGAATCCACGCAGTTCAAGAATATACAACCGTAGCACAGCCAATAATTCTAGTCATTATTAAAAGTTTACCGGAGTTACTAGACAACTCAACGCTCGAAGAAGGCTAACTCAAACAGGCCGCCGACGACATCCGGCCGTGCCAAGGAAGGTTAGCAGTAAGCACAACAATGCACTGAAGTATATATATATATATATATATATATATATATATATATATATATATATATATATATAAAAGTATATATATAGAAAATATTGTGATGATTTATTAATCATTTACAATACGTTTGCACACTCGGCAGTGCTCGCCTTAATAAAAATGGTGGTAAAAAGGTGTCACGTAAAGTTAAAAATCAGTTGTCCGTGTTCTTGCTTGATGGTAGCCCCCGCTCTTATGGACCCGGTGCGAGCTCCTCTTCGTGACGCCGAGCCCCAAGAGCGTCCTCGCAGATTCGGAGTCCCATACACCGCTCATAGAGATAGTGATGGATCCGAATCTGCGAGGTTTTTGCGGGTCGGGGAGCGCCGCTCTTAGGAACTCGACGTCATATTTGGTGATCTTGTCCTGCCGCGCCTTTGCCAGGTCCCGGTTCGGGCCGCAAACCTCGGCATCTAAAACCCAGACCTCGGTAGGTGTTGTTATTACGAGGTCGGGCTTTAGACCCGGTGCGCCCGGTCGACGGAATACTCGCTCACGAACCACCTCATGACCCCTTCCGCGGAGAAGACGCGCCACGCGATCACAGACGTCGTCATTTCTCTTTATGGTTTGTTTGTGTGTTGTATCGCACATCTGAGCGACATGAGCCAACGTCTTAGGCGCATGACACCCGTGCCTACAACGTTTGTTGTAGCCCGGGCGTCCCCTGGCCAATCTGGCACGCGTTGGTAGTGCGTTGATCCTGTAGGTTTAAATACTCCTTACCAGATAGGTAGGGCATACCCTTAATCCAGTAATGTACAAAGGGCGTTTCGTGTGCTTTTTTAAAATGTGCCCCATCGAACGTGTTGTGTAGTTGTTGAGACCAGTAATCGGTCTCTTGTGTAGCGGTCTCAATGGAGGTTCCCAAGCGCTCGCAAAGAAGTCTTGTTTTCGCAAGATATTTTTTGAAGTGCTCGGTGGTTAGCATCCATTGGACCCCAAGGTGCGTGGAGTGTTGTAGTGCTGTCAGGCGGGAGAGGCGGAGTCTGGGAATGAATGTTTGGAGGCAGGGGATGTCCAGACCGCCGTGTGCTGTGTGCGTGTACAGATAGGCGTTCGGCACCGAGTTTTCGAGCTTAAGCCAATTCGACTTAACAACCTTTCTGATCTCTTTATCTAGGTCGCTAAGGAGTGCGTAAGATGGTCTGGGACCGGAGACCAGTTTATATAGGAGGCGGGGAATGAGAAAGTCTTTCAAAAATATGAGTCTTTGGTGGGGTTTAAGGGGAGCTATCGTGAGTCTGTTGAGTAAATTAAGGAGTATATTCTTGGTGGAGTCAACTCTGCCATTGCTGTCAAAGTAGACTCCAAGATATCTCCATCGATCGCTCATACCTTTAGCTGGCGACATTCTTGTCCAAATTCTATGAGAGTTTTAGATGAGAGGTACAAGCGTTCGATATAATTAATGAATACCTCCGGGTATCCGCGAGTCCGGAGTGACCGCAGGATGGAGTCATGACTCACCATGTCGAACGCCTTACGGAGGTCGATTGAGGCGAGTCTGAGCTCACGTCCTGCAGACTTGGCATCGTTAAGGATACCATCCAGAACCGCAAGATTCTCGAAGGTACCATTATAGGGGAGAAACGCTCGCTGGATTGGGAGAAGCTTAATAGAGTTCCGGAGGCGTCTAGAGAGAATTTTGTTAAGCGTTCGTTGCAAGTATGAACTAATAGATAGGGGTCGCAGATTGGTTGGGGATGTGGCATTGTTAATTTTAGGGATGAACGCTAAGCGAGCAGTTTCATGGGCTGAGGCAATATCGCTAATTAATAGTATGTTAAGAATACAGCAGACTACTTCTAACGGGAGTTTACGGAGGGACGAAAGTCAAATCCCGTCCAAGCCTAGTGCTTTAGAAGGTCCGCGAAGAGCTACGTGGGTTTCCTTTAGGGAGATAGGGAGGGAAACCTCAAAAATATCAGATTTGGGAGTGTATACGGGGCAAGGGAGTGGTTCAGGGGGTGGTTGTGTCATCGTGTTGGCCCAGTGTTCTACAACTTCGGTGACCTGCATGTTGTGTATGGTGTGTTTGCCGTCCAGCACCTCATGAGCGCATTTGGATCGGTTTTGGCTAAAAAGTTTTTGAGTGGTTGCGTAGTCTTGACGTCGCCGTTGCCTTTTAGATATTATATATATATATATATATATATATATATATATATATATATATTGTTCATTTCGCCATAACATTGCATTTCAAGATGTTACATAATTACAATGCAGTCTATTATACACATTTTGAACACTTCAGTAACCGTCCCACCAGACGAAAAAGTGCAAAGACCGCCGATGCATCTGTCAGCTTGCTACGTGGTATTTAGCGCATATCTGGGAGCAGAACCGCCAACGACATTGATTGCTAACTTAGTGAAATCCTTGGGTCGAACATACCAAGTGATGATAGCCATGCACAATGTACCTTGTGTACACGTGCCGGCTAGTGCATGCCATTCCATCCCAAAGCTCCCTGGCGAGATACACATCCATCTTCGCTACCTCTACCGAGACATCGGTCACTTTTCCCTGCTACTCTAACAAAAAATGCTGAAGTGGTCCTGTAAAGGGCGACCTAAGCCTGACTCTAATTGTTTCCACTGCCGGCCCGCAACCCGCCAGTAGGTACACGAAGCGGCTTCTTGCCGTCCGCGGTAAGCAAAGAACCCGCCTCATATATATATTGTGAAACATCCTTCTAGCTGCGCAAAATTTGCCGTTGAAAGATGGCCCCACACCCTGCTAAGGCTCTAGCTCAACATTGGCACAATCTTAAAAAGTCGCACGGCAGCACTAAAAGACAGTCGTCGAGGGTCTCTCACCTCTGTGTGAATAGTCGCCCGACACCTGTCGCCGATCTGCTGGATAAAGGTCGTTCCCGTATAGTGTAGTCTCAGCCCCAAATACGGGAAGGAGTTGACAATCTCCAGCGGTTGGCCACATCATGGTATTACGTCTGTGGCAGCCAATCGACCCCCATGGCGAAACTTCATGACTTTTGTCTTCCGCGAATTTATTTGCAGGCCCTTACGGTGAAGGTAACTTTCTACGTCGCCGACAATTCGACGAATGGCTACGCGGTCCCGGTGGGCCACTACTATGTTATCCGCATACATGACGACGGCGTTTCTAAACTCTTCCCGCACATGGCGGGCTAAATCTGCGATGAGTAAGAAAAATGCCAGGCAACTGAGAGGGTCCCCTTGTGGGGTCCCTACGTTTTGACTCAGCTGCAAGGTGTCCTCGCCCCTTACGTTTACTTTAAGGTGGTCTTCAGCAAAGAAGCTGGAGAACCACCCACCCCAGCATGTCAAAATGAATCGACTAGTAGGTTACGGGGAGCTTTGTCTAAGGCACAATCAATAAAGACGGCGTACAAATGGCCCCCGGGGAACAGCCAACACCCGTCCAACTTCCGACTGGAATAAGTGGATCGCGTCCTGTGCACCTCGACTCTTCCTGAATCCGAATTGCTCTGGAGGTAGGGCCTTCTCCACAGTTGGAGGCGCCCTCAAGATAATCAACTTAGCGAAGATTTTTTTGAAAGTGCGTTCCGGCGCGATACCCCGGTAGAGATTTGGATTGTCTACGTTGTCAGCGTTTTGCCCTTGAATAACAAAGTAAGCCTGGCCTCGTGCCAAACCTGGGGCATGTGTCCCCCGCTGAGTATCTGATTAAACAGCTTACACAACTCCCCTGCTAAAACATGGGACCACTACTCTTTTCTTGGGTAACCCGCGCAAGATCTGCACAACTTCTTCTACCGAAAACGGCGAATTCATGTGGTTCTGCTCCAGAGTGAGCGATCGCTCAATAACTGGGTTAGGCGCGGGGGCGTTTGCATCGATAAATCATCAGTAAAGTGCTGCCGCAACTGCTCCTTTGCCATGCTGTGCATGCTTTTGTTCAGCCGGCGAACAATGCAGGCATAGGGTTCGCGCTCTGCTCTCTCAAGCAATCAAAACTTCTCCTCCTCATCATACCGACGCTTATTTTCCACTAGCAGTTTCTTGTAGGTTGCTCTATGTTGACCATAGAGCGCCCTACAAGCAGCAACTATCTGGGGGTCGGGGTGTCGAGCTCGTGCTCGGCGCAGGAGCTCCAAGACTTTCCGACGTTTTAAGTAATCTACCTCCCTAGACCAGTACGTTGTTGGCTGCCGACGCGGGGCGCGTCCCTGCCCAGGCACACGCAGAGACGCCAGCACCGGTAGGTGCTTCCGTGCAGAAATATTAAGTAGCTCGCATCCTTGAAATTCCGTCGGATGTGGAGGTTTGGGAAACAACCTCTAACATCCGACGGTAATGAAGTATATGCCTTTAGCTAAAGCTAGGCCTAATTAAGATCGATGGGCACTGTCTCACTCCAGTGGCACGCCCGTAAAATACCACGATTCCAACTACTCAACGGCCCATCTCCCCCCCATGTTCATTGAATACGTATAGCAGCCCAATATGTTGTTGGAGGCTTTTCAGATGTAATATCACATGCGTGTAACTACACATGATTCACGTTGAAAAATACGCAAAGCTTTTTTGAAAACACATACAGGGGCAATGGAGGTATCAATGTAACGATGCACAACCCCCAGCACAACACAGCAAGATGGCTTAGTGGCAAAAGCCTTTGCCTTGCATTCGGGAGGCCTGGGTTCGAGACCCAGACCGGCCACTCCTGAATTGGTTTTCATGGTTTCCAATTTAACAAGGTGAATGCCGGAGTGGATTAAACATCGACCATAATCGAAACAAAAACGGGGAGCACAGATGTCTCAATAAAAAGAGATGGTGCATTACTATCCAACGCCCCATTAAGTTTAAAAACAAAAAACCAAGTACTGAGTTACCAGTCCTTTATGGCGCTACTCTTTTTTAGCGCTGGTCAAACAAGGTGACAGCTTGCTGCCTACCCATCTTTCGTCTGTGGATTAGCCTGCTCTGCTTTTTTATAACTTTAATAGGCACCTGCAACAATGCAAGGTCACTGCTCGTAATTTCTCAGGCCAAATTCCCTCAAATTTAACGGTCAGTTGCATTTTTTCCTTGCCGGGACAAAAAAAGAAGGAAAACATGTGTTGTTGTTACTGTTGACATTATTTAATACTGTAGAGAGCAGAAGACGGCGGCCGAGAGTTGCTGTGTATCCGACAAGGCGCTAAAGCATAGCCGCGGCAGTTAGTCATATGAAATCAACTCTGCCAGCCCCAACTAACGAACAGCTCACTAGCACGGAAACGGCGGTACGGTATATATATATAACATTGTTGAACTGGGCAAATATTGGGTTAAAGAACCCCTGCCCACACGCGCGGAGACAATGTTCACTCCAAAGGGCTAACAGGAGTTAAGTAGTTAAATAGAGTTTAATAAGTCAAAATCAAAGTTAAATAAATATAGGTGACCCTTATATATATATATATAACAGGTCACCTATATTTATTTAACGTTGCTGTGTTAGCCCTTTGGAGTGAACAATTGTCTCCGCGCGTTTGGGCACGGGCTTTTTGTAACCCAATCAATCCGGACGCAGCTCCCCGGACGGAGCCAGTCGTGGCTCATTCAGAGCTTCTTCGCATTTAACTCGGAACGACGTGTCGAAAAGCGGCAAGCCATTTACGAGTGTGTAACTGGACCTGGAGCATCTTCATCTTGTCAATAAGAAGCCTATGATCTAAGGCACTCTTCTGGTCGTTATCAAATACAGTGAAAATATGTTTTGGCATTTATGTACAAGGCTCAGTCGTTTTGTCATTTCTAAAAGTTGCGTGCACGTAGAACGAAGAGGCACAAATTCGTGTTGGAAAGTATCAAAAAGATTGCTATTCACGGGCATGTACTTGGTTGTACGTGTTTGACTAAATTCATTTCAAACATTGGGTAGACGATGGAGCACTCAGCCACAGGCCATAGGGCGGGCGAATATTATTTCGTGCAGAGCAGACGCGCCCCATTATTGAGCGGAACAACGGCCAGCCGGATGCCGTGTCGTCTGCTATTGTTTACTATTTGTTCCGTCGTCTCTCTCTCTCACTACGACTACACTGTCACTCTACTAGTACAAAACTCTCATCAAAATCCTCCAACCAGGTGGGGTGACCGAGAGACCGGCCGGATTTTCCCCGACCTCTCCCCTTATCTGCTGTGTACATTCCCAGATCTACATCTTCGGCAAGCACTTCAGAATGACAGAGAGAAAGCGAAAGACAGGGGAAGCACAGACAGAGAGACCCAGCCAGAGAAGAGAGAGAGAGAGAGAGAGAGACGACAACGACGACGACGACGTTTGATTGTTTTGTTCCGAATGCCTACTACTACTGCCTACCGAAATAGAGGACACTTTCGAAGCGACGGACGGCGGGTAGCACAGTCGAAGGTGGAGGAGGTGGAGACATGAATTCGCTGGCTCAGTTTCCCTCTCTCCTCGCTGTCTCCGCGTTCGGCGCGACGACGATTCTTGCCGTGAACGAGCAAGGTAGGACGGTTGTTGTTGTTCGATCGACCGTTAGTAGAAAAAGCCCTGTTGTTGCTGCTGGTGGTAAGTAGCAACCTGTTGTGCCCCCGATACACGAGCCCCTGTGTTCCGTTTCCGTTCGTGGATCGGTCAGTTATTGTTGGGGTTGTTGTTGTTGTGATTGTTGGGGTTGTTGTTGTTGTTGTTGTGATTGTTGGTGTTGTTGCTATTGTTAAGTTTGTTGTTGTTGCTGTTGTTATTGTTAAGTATGTTGTTGTTGCTGTTGTTGTTGGGCTTGTTGTCGTTGGTTGGTGGTGCAGCTGATGGCTCGCTGGTATTGTTGCAAATGCTTATGTTTGATTGGTTGTCTTTGTTGCTCAGATAGAGCTGCTGCTTCTGTTGCTGAAGACGGTGATGCATGATTTTCTGTTGCTGTACCACTTGTAGGTTCTAGATATATATATGTATATATATATATATATATATATATATCCTTCTACGTATCTATATGTCTATCGTTCTACGTATCTATATATGTGTCTATCCATGCTCGTAGTGGAAAGTGAAATGGTTCGTAGCGTAGTGAGAATATCGTATCGCGAGCAAACACCTCCACTGTGGGAGAAGACTAGTTTTGTAGTTGCCCGCCGTTGCGGTACCGCACTACTGCTGTAGTAGAAGCTTGCTGCTGTTCTTATAGAGCTGTGTTTGGTGTTATTGTTATTGTAGCTGTTGTTGTTGTTGTTGTTGTAGTATTAACTGTAGTTGTTGTTATAGTTTGACTACAAATCGTCACAGTAATCGCATACGGCAGTATCGCAGTTGCGGTAATAAAAGTAACAGTGTTAGTGGCAGCAAGACGAAAACTTGCAAAGACCGAAGTAACTTGTTCTCGATTGAACAAAAGTTCTAAATTTTGTTGTTGCTGTTGTTGTCGTTGTCGTCGTCGTCGTCTTTGTCATTGATGATAGGTGTCATCGCAAAATTGTTCGTGGAAATTGTCCGTGACTTCACTGCCGCCGCCGAAACGGCAGCCAGCCATTGAGGGCATTGTCGGCTGATGAAAATGATGTCGATGATGCTTCGCGGCCGCAGATGCCGCTTCACCACGGCAGTGCATACAGCCAGGTCTCGGCAATGAAGCTTCAGTCAAGCCGATTCGAATCGCTACTACTTACGTCACGAAGAAGAAGATGGGGAGGAGATATACGGACGCGTGATTGTTATGACAATGTCAACGGGGTGATGATGGTGACGCTGATGATGATGCCATGTGAATCACCGATGTTGTACCAATCGTTTCCCCCACCTGCTACCAGTTTGACCGCGCCAACCAGTCGACTTCGACTCTGACTACTATTACAACTACAACTACTACTACTACTACTACTTTGATTCGGTATCCGGAATTCGAAGTAGAACCAAGTGTTGTGTATGCGTCGCTGGGTATCTCTGTGCGGTAATGACCGATGATGACCGAAGAAGAAGCATTCGCCGATCTGCTATAGCAGCAGCGACAACCAGAACCTTGACCTAGGGACAAGAAGAAGAAAAAGTTCCTCCTCCGAGTACACGTCTCTGGAAGGAACCAGCAAAAAGCAGGCAAAAAAAGAACGTTCTCTATCTATCTCTCTGTCTGTGAGGGAGTCGAGGCTCGACTCTCTCTCTGTCTCTCTCCTTACCTAACTTTGCCCTCATGAAATCTCATCGTCCAACTGTATCACCCTGTCGTTATCGTCGTCTTGAGGTGGCTCATGTTGTTGTTGACATGGCGTTGTCGTGTCCGTCGTTTCTCGATCTTCACCACCTAACGAAGGCCGACGGCCAACTGCTGCTTCGACATACAGCGATGCGAAAGAAACATACCCTGCACATAATGCGGCTAGCAAGAAGTTCTCCCCTCGCGTGGTGGTAGTTTCCCGCTGCGTTCGTTCCTTCGTCGTCGAGTACGCCGAGTTCGTCATAGCATTGAATCGTAAATGTCGAATGAGTGTTTATGTGCTGGCTGATTGACCGACCGGCGGGAACCGTGAGGGGATCGAGAGCGTATCGTTAGAAGTCCGGATCGTAAGAAAACTCCGACCGAATGTGACCCGCGACCTGTGTGAACCTTCGACAGGCGTCTCCCGACAAGTCATTGAAGCCGAATACCGATAACGACCTTATAATAGTCACTAGTCACTACTAGCCTAGTTAGACAACTATCTATATTCGACGAAGAATATTGAGTCGTGTTGTCTAAGGCAGTCAGTCAGTCTATCGTCGCATTTCTGCCACATAACATAGAGAGCTGTGTCATAGAGTCAAATCGCTAGACCGCTCGCAGTTGTCTCGCTGGCTTTAGATAGCTGGCCGGTTCTCGTCAGTCACCGCAATGCTTTCTTTCTGTTCATCGACATCTGCTCAGAATCCGCCCCCATATCATGCTCGGAACGAGAAGCAGCGGCAACAACAACAACAACAACAATAAGAACAACAACAACAACAATAAAAACAGCGGTGCATGTCACGCCGGCAGCACTACCTCTGGCAGCAACGGAAGACAGAACGGTGGTACCTCGACGACAGCCATACACATAACAACAACTCCATCACTAACAACAATTACAACAATAACAACAATAACGACAGCAACAACAACAACAAAAACAACACCGTTAGCAGTAACAACAATGGAGACCTCGTCGACAAGAGGGTCCAAGTAGGAACGTAGAAAGGAACGCAGAGCGGTGATTCATTCGATTTGCCTCGGATTAGAGGTTAGAACCGATTCAACCGTTCGAGTGTGCCTTTCTCTGTGTGTTGGTTTGTTGGCGTCGTTGTAGATAACCAAAAACAAGTAGGACCGTATTTATTATATCACTGTCCCTTACTTCTGCGGCAACGACCGACTGTACCGATCACGCTACTCCCTCTGCTACCGCTGTAAACAGTTCCTCACTTGCCTTGCTGTTGCTGGTACGACGCGGAGTGCCAGGTGCCGGCAGTGTTCATACTCATACGTGTTCATATACATTTCTTCCTCCTATCAACTTGTATATTTATTGGCGTTTTGTTCGTTTGTTCTTAGCGCTGACCCGTCAGTCAGGCGGCAGTCAGTATTGACGTTACTCTTAGCCTAGTCATTTGTTCGGTGTCTTTGATGCACGGGACAGTCGGGGACAGCTCCTCTATTCGCCGGCATTAGGCGGTAGGCGTTGTTGACTTTATTGATGAATGCAACTCGAACTCTCGAAGTGCCTTAACTAACTGCACGAAGGCGACGTCCAGTGCCTTGTTTAGCAAGCATCTTTTATACATATATATATAGCAAGATAGCTGCGTACAACAAGCACTGTTGTGTGTAGACGACACGATGTATGCATATAATATTTGTATGGGTGAGCGACCGATGTACAATTAGTGCCGTAGAGAGTTGGCACTCTACTAGTAGGTTGTTAATTGAGGTGAGCAGACGTTCTCGACACGACCTGTGGTGGTGGTGGTGGAGAAGGAAGGAGTATTGTGTGTGTCGTTCAGCATTGTTGTTGTTGTTGCTGCTGTTGTTGTCGCCGCGGCCCTGATGAATCTCGGCGGTGTTGCCAGAACGAAGGGCGTTGCGTTGTGAACAGCATTCTTCGAATTTGAGTTAACTCAAGCCGCCTAGTCTCCCCCCCTCTCTCTATCTCTCTCTCTCTCGCCCTCCCGCGCTGTCATTACGATGGCTTCGGCCGGAGATCTTCCAAAGTTCGCTTCGAGCGAGGAAGAGGCGGCCTGGTACCGCGAACGCCTCGAAGAGTGCCAGCTCGAGTTGGAAGAGTTCCAGGTGAGCTCGAAGGAACTCGAGGCCGAGCTGGAGACGCAACTGACACAGCTGGAGAAGGAGAACCGCGAGCTGCGGGCCAGCAAGCAGAAGACCGAGCACGAACGCGATCTGTACGCGGACAAGTTCACGCTGGTCACGACCGAGCTGAAGAGTCAGCTCGAGCAGCTCGAAGAGGATCTGCGCCAGGAGAAGGAGTGCAACGAACGGCTAAGCCGGCACATTCGCGGCCTCGAACAGCACAACGACGACCTCGAGCGCGCGAAGCGAGCGCTCGCCGCCTCGCTCGAGGAGTTCGAGTCGCGGCTGAACAACGCGATCGAACGCAACGCCTTTCTCGAGAGCGAGCTCGACGAAAAGGAACAGCTGTCGGCCATGGTGCAGCGGCTCAAAGAAGAGACGCGCGATCTCAAGCAGGAGCTGCACGTGCAGAAAAGGCATCCGCCGTGCGTCGTTGGCGCGGATGACGACGTCTCGACCGCGGTGGGCGCGGCAGCGGGAGCATCAGCCAGCCTCGTCAACCACCAGCATCACAGCAACAACAACCACAACAGCAACAACAACCGCCGAGCGGAAACCCCAAGCGCAGGAAATGCGGGCAGTGGTGTCAACTCACCATATCTAGCCGGTTCAGACTCGGCGGTATCCTGCCAGTCGGCATCGAGAAACAATGGCAGCGAGCGCAAGAAGCCTCTGACCGCATCCGGGGGTCGTGCGAACGCGCTCGACATTGTCAACGACCTTCTACGAAAGGTCGGCACGTTGATGAACGTTGCGCTGACGCCACCGCCAGCCCGACGGAGGTCTCGGTCCAACTCCAAGCGGGTCTTTGAGGCGAACAACAACAACAATCACATCACGAACAGCCATAACAGCAATGGCTCGGATCAAACGGGAGTCTTGAGAGACAAGGCCACCACAACCACAACAACAATAGCAACGACGAAACCTACACGGGCGCCTCTTGCCTCGGTTGAGCACAGCACGAGCAGTATAAGTACAACAAAATCGCATACTAGCCGACGGCGTGACTAATGTTTGTCATGTCGACAATAACAACAACAATGGCATACGCCACGAAGCTCGAAGTAGTAAAAACAACAATCTGACCACCATATGACTGTGATGATGATGATGAAGAAGATTAGGATTATAATGCTGTTGCTGCTGCTGCTGTTGCTGATTATGATAATGGCAGACTATCAAATAATAGTTCACTGATAGATCCATTAATCGGCGGTGAATCGGCGACGAGTCGGTTGGGCTCGAGTTGTCGTATGTTTCTTGGCGAGCATCGCATCGGAACGATTTGACGAGTTGGTTCTGGAGAAGGCTATTAGCAATGAATGGCAGCATTTTGTTTGCGCTGTAGTTTATTGTAGTGTACTTGCAGAGATCAGTGAGTACAGGTGATGATTGATGTATGGAGAATGTAAACGAGAAGAAGAAGAAGCTGGTGATGTAATAAACAGACGATATTACGACACCCGATTTGAGAGAACGCGATTACTAGCGACTAGTAGTAGTAACATGGACGAGCATACATATAGTATGACAATATGTAGACAGCGGATAGATACATCAACATCAATGAGACAATATCGCCCTAATGATTAGACTAATTAGCAAAGCGTGGTGTTCTGCTGTCGCTGGCTGTGTTGCTAGTTCGAAAGTTAAGCACAGAGGAACACTAATTAGATGACCGACCAACCATCGATAGATAGCTCGATTTCCAGACCGGGTTTGACTCAACAACATCGATGAGGCAATGACCAGCAACAACAACAATAACAACAACAACAGCAGCCGCAGCAGGCGCTGCACGAAGCAGGCAGTCGTCCAAACTGTATAGACAGTGGCTATGATTATTTATGGCATTTATAGGAGCTGCGGCAGTGGATGCGCGCGACACTCGGCATACATGCGTGCCGCGTTAAGTGGGGGCAGCGATGATTGAGGAGTGTTCGGATGAGCTCGCTAGCTGACTGAGCGGTCGCGCGATCACGTCTGTTTGACTGTACAGACGAGCAGGCACTTGTATACACAAACAGTTATAGCTCGACTTCAATTGTTTAGCCTTGCGGTCTTTAGAACCACGGCACGGCGTTGGCGGATCGCCTCGTCTCGCCGCGCGCCGCTCGATGTTTTGCTCGCTGCGGCAGCAACAACAACAACAACAACAGCAACAGACAGGGAATGTCGGCTATCGTCTCTGTAGGACGACTCTGCACGTCATGTAAAAAAAACCGACTCTCTCGTGTAAAAAAACCTTGTTCTATATGCATGCCCACAGATGATGTATACATACATCATCATACCAAACGCGTTTGTGTCTAAAGCAGAAGAAGAGGAAGAAGAAGAAAATGAAGAGGAAAAATAACAACACGAACACCACAAAAAGAAAAACAAAAACAAAACAAGGCATCAACAGACGTGAGTGTGTGTGTGTGTTTATTTCTCAACATGTAGCTAGCTGTAGGGTGGGTACAGACCACAGGGGCAGGGATAGTAAATAAGCCGTTCTCAACGATCGAACTGATTGACGGTGACCAGATGAAGATCCGTAGCTACGCCACACTAGATCAGATTGCTTACTGGACGATGCGTTGAATAGATGTTGGCTGCTAAGAAGGATCATTACTATGAACAGAGTCGACTAGTTAACTAAACAGCGAAAGCAGCGAAAGGGTTATTAGGCTCTCCGATCCGTGGCGCGGAGCGTACGGCGCAAGAAGGATTGCTTCAACACGGCGAACACGTAATATTTGCGTCCTCCTGAGCCAGGTTTCTCGTCTACACGTCGAGCGAGAACACTAAAGAGCTTGCCTTGAATCGTACCTTTTACCACAATGCTACGCTACAATGTACACTGAACTAAACAGGGTGATAGTTCGTAAAAAAAACAAAATTTTAAATAAACAAAGATAACCTACTGTAGTCCATGATTTGTTCAGTTTAGCGCGGTAAACTCGGGACATTCACATTTGTTCTGTTGTTGTTGTTTTTGGTGTTGTTAGCCAGCTAGATTTCGTGTTGTCGCTTTAGTTAGTTAGCGCTTAGTGCAACGATAGTTGTTCCTAGATTTGACGTGTTATTTGTCAAAAGTGTAATCAGAATTGTTTGTAGCGCTTGTTTCCAATTAGGATACCCGTCGTCCAAGGTAGTTGCTTACTTACAACTTATCTCATTAGTTATCTTGCAACTATTTAAGGAGGTGGTTAAATTCTTCTAAAATATATATATTTCTTCGGGCTGCCGAGACGAACTCGTATCCGGCTTGTTACGGTCCAACAGTTCAGTGTTTGTTTACATCAGCTTCAGTTCTTCCACGTGCTCCTCTTCTTCGTAGTGTTTGGGAAAGTCTTCAATTGTCGTCATACCACTTGTGGCCGCCGACCTTTATTCTACCCCTTTCGGATTGATCGATCACTCATTGTGTTGCAATATGTTTAGCGCACTCTATATCGAGCATGCGCGTATACTATATTTAAGTACAGGCTTATCTAGAACACAATACCTAGTAATAGGAACCACGTGATCTAAAGCACTTTGCGTTATTCTAAAAGCCATGGTCAAGCACACTCGTGTAACATTATCCCGTACTTTAACTGTGATTACATTTTCTAGTAAGGTTTTGCAGCTTTTCTTCAACTGATGTGATATTTAGTAGCGGGTTGGAGAAGGTAAACTTCTATTCTAGAACATCTACTACTACTACTATTCATTAACGAAGTAACGATGCGATTGAAGAATCCCGGCGAACGTAACGGTCATTTCCCTGCCTTTAGTCGGAATTTGTTCTTCTTTAACCGAATCAAAATCTTCAAATCCTAAAAAAGGCGCTTTGAAAAAGTATGCTTTGCGCCGACATTGAACTTCGCGACTCTTGGTGATAGAATTGCCGGCCATCTCCCCCAACTTTACCTGCGACAAGTAAATCGATGAAATAATAATACTGCAATAATACGTAATAATAAATAAATTTAACTTAGGGCACCTCCTCTCCAGCGACAATATTTTGAAGATAGTTGATTAAATAGCGCACTGGCTGTCACCGTGCACTCGCAGCCACAAGAGTAGAAGCAAGTCTCTCTTGACAGAAAGTCATGATAAGAATCTAGTGAGGTGTTTATGTCACTGTGTACGTACAGGTTTTAGCAACAAACAAAATGTGTCTCACATGACATTTAGTGCTTTTGTCTCGTCTGCGTTATAAGGAGAGAAGGGGACATCCCTCCCGTGATAAGCGGAACATCTTGGCGCTATATATATATATAGATATATATATATATAGAAAGTTCCGCATAAACTCACTGAAAACCTGAAAACAACGTGGTAAACCGCCTAGCCATTATTGCTCTACTTAAAAGCGACAACGAGCATATGTTTCTAAACAAATTGGCAACAGACGCTGACAGATAGATCGTTCACAACAACGCAACTCGCACAAAGTCATGGTGATCAAAGTAGATAGGACCGAACCCAATATCGTTGCAAATGCAAATTTATCTGTTAAGAAAACCACGCCGAATGTGTTATGCGTGTTATGTTGGAGAGGCGTCGTGTACTATGAGCTTCTGCGGTGGAACTTGAAGCTCGAAGTAAGCCATTGCTAAAACGCGCCCCTAACTAGGCAATCGTCGCGTCATGAAAACGCCCACCTGCCCGCAGACATCTGTCGCATCTGGGCTTCTCATGCAGCATTCTCTATCGCACTCACCGCTCTCTTTCTCTCCGCTATATAAATACACAAGAAGACATAGTGACTATCCATGTGTTCCAGTGTATTTATTATGATTTGTATAAAAGTAACTTTTGCACTACCTGGCGCATATTATCAAATAAACCTATTTGTTGAAAAACATATGTAAGCACCTAAAAACAAAGTAATAATAATTGTAGTATGAGGGAAAATATGAGGTTATATGTGTTGGATGGTTTAGCAGTTTTCATTTTAAAGTGGACGTTTTTGCTTACATGGGGTCGTGCGATACTTAGGAATCCTAGGCACAACTTTTTACACGAAACTATTATGTTTACGGTTTATTATATTCTGTATATAGTCAAGGAAATCAGATAGATTTTATCTTGCACACAGTGGCGGTTGAATGTTCCTAAACATTTCAAAATATGGCATTCTCTTCAGCTACCGAAGTCCATCTGCTTTTAAGTCCATCTTGAAGTTTTTACCCTGCAACGACTTCTCCTAATGTAGAGATTGTGACAATCATTTTGAATTGTTTTGTTTAACTTTCGATACAACATTTTGCTCACTTTCTGAGTTAAAGATAATTTGAATTTTGCACGTCTTGAATTTATTTCACCATTTGGAACAGAAAGATGTAAAAATTATTTTCGATTTGCTTAAGACATGCCACTTTCTTTTAACGTCGGATCAAACCTTCGAAAGACATTACTACACTTGTTTTAGTCTTCACTTGCTCTGATTAACGCACACACTCTGCTATGCTTAACCAATTAATTTCCATTTGTCACCTACTGTCTCTCCGCCAACGTTAAGCTTGAATCCATAATAAAATAGTCATCCTTCTTATAGCGCACTGACATGTCAGTTTTTGAGCTACAGAGTATAT
This sequence comes from Dermanyssus gallinae, assembly GCA_003439945.1. Taxonomy (NCBI): domain Eukaryota; kingdom Metazoa; phylum Arthropoda; class Arachnida; order Mesostigmata; family Dermanyssidae; genus Dermanyssus; species Dermanyssus gallinae. The sequence continues at coordinate 165,300 of QVRM01004961.1, read as the reverse complement.
TGGTTGAAAGTCGACGCGGAAACGTTGCGTTGATAACTGGTTCATTGCCCACGGCCAAGGGACTACTAACATTTGTGCCGTAGCCAAATCGAGCCGGCGTCAAAAATCCATGTGCAACTGAAGTATTTACCATGCCAATTAAAGATGAAAAGCAACTGACTTATTTCCAATGCAACGCCTATATGAAAAAAAATGGTCTAAAGTTATATTAAAAACTATCACCCTATTGTTCAACAATGTGCCTTATTCAGTGATGGCATCAATTGCCCTATTGCGTCATGAGCATCTAACAAGCGCTTGCTCCCTTGATGAAAATCAATACGGCTTTACAACAAGTTTAAGAAATTATTAGGCTCTTGCTAAAAAATATTCGGACATGTCTTTGCTGCCTCTATATAGGTATATGTTGCCTCTTACCAAACATTTTATGATATTGTAGGTTATGAAGTCCTCTCCGATGAATCACGGCCGGGCTCTCCCCGGGGTGCGTATGTCTTTTATCTTATTACATTAAAATGAATTGCTTCAGAATGCCAGTAACGAGATTTTTCGGATGTTGCCATATAAGATTTTAACGCCAGTCATTAGTTACAAAGATGACAGCTCTAGGGACTGGTAGAGCCTAGGACTTGGTGGCGAGTCTATCTGCAGAATAGACACCTCGTAGTTAAGGTGTGGCACTCTGTTTTGAATGCCGCCCTGGCGTCTTCTGAAATTACTCGGAGATTTAGTTTGGAGCAGCTGCCGTACATGATACATTTTGTCAGGATACTCGACTGCAGTTACAATCACTGATCACGGAGAGCCCGGTACCAGATAGGTTAACCCATATCATATCACGTGCACTAAAGTAGACTACACGTCTCCGAGTAAAAGTAGAGAATATTTGCTTGTTACCCTGATATATATATATAAATATATATACCGAGCGAGTTGGCTTAGTGGCAAAGCCTTTGCCTTGCCCTGGGTTTGAGACTCAGACCGACCACTCTTAAATTGGATTTCATGGTTCCCACTTTAGACAAGTTAAATGCCGAAGTGGATTAAATCGGCCATAACATGAAAAAATCGTACGCGGGCATTATATATATTGTAGTTTTACATTCATTTATTTGGCCAGATATTAAAAGTTTCTATATATATATATATATATATATATATATATATAAAACAAACTTTTTAATATCTGGCCAAATTAAGTCATGTGAAACTACAACCATCAAAATACAATATAAAGGTTATGCCTGCATAGCACTCCAGGGTGTGATATGTTGGTGTGACTCAAACGATATGCTATTGACTACAAACGTGCACGAAACTCAACACAGGCGCCAAGTTAATCACATATATTTCAGTTTGTTTTAATAGGACACCTACACCAAAGGTTTCTTCTTACAAGGGCATGAACGTCACATCTCATTTTGGCGTTAGACGACTTTTAGAGACAGCCATAAAGTTAGTGTGACGCGTTATATTGTGCGCTTTTTCCTAAATGTTGGATTCCGCGTTTGTCTGCAGCTCTATAAGCTCATTGTAGTACCAAACTGATCTAGTGTTCCGAGGGTTGGTCGCAGTTTTAGAAATATTTGTGTTAAATTATTGGAATCTGTAGCACGACGTTCGCGCGTTGTGAGAATATGCAATTTTATGCCGGATACAATTGTTCTAATTTTAGTTGGGCGTTCTGTTGGATGTATTTCTGGTAATGTTATTTGAGAAAACGCGAACACATGCTAATCAAGTAGCCTTGTTAACCTGTTTTGTAATTAGAAGAGCCTGTAGTGTAAATAGAGTCTTTCGTTTTGGCTAGACGCACACTGAATCATTAAGTCTAGTGGTCTCGCGTTGTAGCGAAACACGGGTCTCTGGAAATGGAAATGACGTTGACGTAATTCTTGGTTTACCCGATACACTAGTATTTAATTAGTTTATCTTTAAGGTGCTTAATTAGCCTTTTATCTGTTTAATATGTAGGTATTCAGTATACAAGAAAAGGGTTAGTGTAAATAATGTTCCTGCTTTTATTTACTGTCAGGATTTATTGGCATATGTCCTTTCTTGAGGAATCCATGTTCACTAATTTACAACTTGATATCTATAAAAGCACGGGTGGAACAGACAGTTATGAGGCGGCATCGATGATAACTAATAGCGCTTTAAGCGCCAACCTTAGTAGAGAGGGACTGATGACAGTGGTAACGGAGACCTTCAATTAATTTGTTTCACGCATAATGTCAGTATCACACGAAAAATTACCAACTTAAGCAATTGTGTTAGACAGTAATGACATACGGCCAAATTCGAGGTTCTTTTTGGGATAACACTTACCGGTGCGGTTACATTAAGCGAGCCTACTCAAGGCACCTATAGAGAAAGCCAGTATCTGAGAAAACTCATTTATCTAATTGGAGCTTATCGAAACAGGCTTTCTTTGTCAGCCTTCAGAAACAGTCAAAAATATTAAAAAAAACTCGTTTTCATCTGTCAGATATTTGCGCTTGAGAGCTTCTAGTAGCTCTAACTTCTCACTGTTTAAAATTGTTCCAAGAATTATGGTACATTCCTATAATAATAATAATAATAATAATAATAATATATAATAATAATAATTAGAATAATGAAGATACGCATTCACACCTCACAACTGTATTGCTCTAAGACATATTAAATAAATAATAATAATATCGTTAAGCGCGTTCGACCGCTCTCAGAAGCGCAAGTCCAAGCAAAAACCGCGTTGTGTTTCATGTGATTTAATAGCCCGTTCGAGGTAATATTTATTGGCACAGTGTGTTTTGCCGGCACTGGCGTACCGCTAAATTCACCTGCAGCTGGTCTTTAGTTCGGTTGAGAGTTGGCATGCTGGGTTGAGTTCAGTTCTGTAGCCGGAATATTCGGTTTTTCACACCCACAGACTATGCAGGAGAAGGGCATAAGCACGAGGGGTTAAATAATAATAATAATAATATAATAAAAATAAAAGCCACTAGTTTCCGTTGGGGTCATTTTGTGGGCCACGCCAGCGTTTTCGGCGCACCGTGCGCCGCTTTCAGACCGCCGCTCACTGAAGCCAAGACACTCTCTTCCTTCGACTGCTACCAGAGCCGGTGAGCGGGCTAGCCGATGGACGGCGTAGAATACCGTTGCGGCCTGAAAAACGAGTATTCTCCGTGTCAGCAAAACACGTTGTTACTGTGATTGTTATTTTTGCTCACATATATCTATATATATATATATATACATACACGTTCGCAGTTACTGTGATTGTTATTTTTGCTCACATATATCTATATATATATATATATATATACACGTTCGCAGGGACCCAAATGTCATGGTCCGACCGTGAAAGATTTGAAATTTAATAAATATATATACATATATATATATATATATATATATATAATATATATACATATATATACTATATATATATATATATATATATATATATATATATATATGTATATATATATATATATATATATATATGTATATATATATATAAAGACACGTACCAGCTGGCGTGCGAATTTGTTGAAGAGGCGTTACGGTACTGTGAGGAAGATGATCTAACCGATCGTTGCTCGTGATACAGTTGCCTTGTATGGCGGGTGTTGTAGGGTGGCGATTGTTGATCTTGCCGATGTGGACCAATGCCCGGCCGTGGCTGTTTATCGTTGTGGCTCGCTGTGTGGGCGTCGGCTGCGGTTGTTGCTGTCGTTGTTGTTCTTTTTGTTGTTGTTGCTGTTGTCGTTGTTGTTGTTGTTGTTGTTGCTGCCGCCGTTGCTGTTGTTGTTGTAGTTGTTGCTGTTGTTGTAGTTGTTGCTGTTGTTGTTGTTGAAGTTGTTGCTGGTGTCGTCGCAATCCTATTGGCGTGTAGCCATCGCTCTTCATAACGCTTCGATTACCTGGTCCCCTAAAAGTAAGCGTTGAGCCAAGCGTGAGATGTCGGACGAAGCTTTAACCACCTAGTTCGCTGGCGCACAGCAAACCTCTGAGCAAGTATGCCATCATTCATGATCATTGTTATTATTATTATTAGAATTACGGTCATCACTGTCTCAATCGCTCCACAATTCAGTGCGTACTTTACGAGCCTCTCCGGCACGTGTGGTCAGATGTGTGACCGTGCGTGAATGTGAGCGTATATTGAGATAGGTCAAGGTAATAGATACGTCAAGGTAGAAGTTCTGGAAAGTACCGAACAGGCTGGTACCTGTGGCCAGTATAGGTAAAATACACAATTGCTTTTCGGCGAACCGCAGCGGCAACAGGATCACATTCAGGAGGACGGTGTGACATTGGCGACATGAGGTGAGGTACTGTTGTGAGGCAAGCATCTAGAAAACCTGCTTGCGCAAAATTGACGTTGTGCGTCTCGGACAGAACCAAGTGGTTAAAAACGAATTTCGATAGAGGACAATGCAAATGCCTAGTGACTAGGCTAACCAATTAGTTTTTTTTAGTTGTGTTAATATCACAGGGCTGTAACGCACCACAAAGGTCTTCTATCGATTAAAGGGCTCTACTGTCAGCAAGCACAGTTCACTTTCTCTCTTTTTCTTCAGAAGAGTCCCCTTGACAAAATTAATTTAGTAGGCCTAATCTCACCACCAAGATCGTCTAAAAGGCTTCATACGAAGGTTTCGCGGTCCGTGAACCAAACAGAGTGTTGTTTAAATTGACTTTTAAATTGGTAGACTAACAGAAGGGAAATCGTCGTGTTTATTCAAGTTTGCTAGAGCTATGATCATGTGGTGTCTCATTTTGAGCTCTTACATTTAATTACCATCAAATTTGAGATTATTTTTTAGAGTTTAAATTGACTTTGACATTGGTAGACTAACAGAAAGGAAATCGCCGTATTTCTTCAAGTTTGCCAGAGCTAAGATCATGCGATGTCTCATCTTGAGCTCTTACGTTTAATTACCACCATCACATTTGAGGTTATCGTTGCACAGCAGTCTCGTGCACAATAACGACACTCGAAGACGACTGAAAAGATCCGAAGTTTGCGTGTATTATCTTTAAGAGCGAGCTCTCTGGTGTGGGTAAAAACGTACCGAACACCGGCGAGTGTTGTTTCCCAGTATGAAGCGGCTTCTTCCAATTTGGCGAGCTTTGCGTGACTCTTTCGTAGGAATCGCTCTCGCGCGCCGATTGTCGATTGTCGTAGCGCAGCCTGTACAGCGACAGCCTACAACAGGTCAGTAGTCAGAGATATCAGAGGCATACACTGCTTTGCTCGGACACATCATGAATGAAGAGAACTGTTTAACATTTTACACGTGCCAGGTAGGACGCATACGGACGCATCACAACTGTTTGACGACGAGTGCTTTACGCAGCCCCTTCCGCTCGTACCAGGGTCACCTCTACACGCGGCGCCATATTAGCGGCGTAGGCTAGATTCTGCGTTATTGACACTAGCCCTTCATACCCTGTATCGAATAGATTCTGTAGATTTTGCTCGATATTTAGCCCATAAAAGTGAACGTGAACTTTATCTACAAGCCGGTTACCTTTGACAGTGTTTTAAACACTGGTTTCACCGGCATAAAAAGCTCCTTAACGGCGTTCGGAGCACGTTCGTCGATTTCGATTAGCCGTGACCTGTTACCGCACACGCGGCAGGGCACCGTCACTCCTGTGTCTGCCGAAACTGGAACCAATATGGGACAGGTTTTTTTTATTCTTCATATGACGAAAAACCAAGCGCGAGTGATAATACAGAGGAATGCGTCACGTCTTCCCTAAGAATCTTTTTATGTTGGGGCTATGCTGCTTTAATATCTCTCTTTATATATATATATATATATATATATATATAATGCAACCGTATTCTCCAGACGACAAATTTATTTAAATTCAGCAATTTCTTGTTAAGCTTAAAATTTCCATCTTTTACAACAATTAGGGACATTTTGCAGAAAAGGCTATTACATTTCCGTGTCTACATATATCTATATATATATATATATATATACAGGGTGTGACTGGAAGGTTTTTAAAGCGATGCATAGAACTGTAGAGTTCGTTAAAGCAAATATTTTTTCCATTAGAACATGGTCTCTAAGACGTCTTGTTTGGGAGTGAGAGTGAAATTACTACAATGTGTGACAATGGTGTTTTTGTCCGACATAGGAGCACAAAATGTGCTGTTGCGTGACAACCAGTCCTCCTAGACAGAAACTAAGCACACGTTCGTGTTCGTGATAAAATTCTGCTCCATCTGAAGGATATGCAAGGCCGGTCAGAAAACGCCCCATGGTCGCTTAGAAGAGAATTCGCCAAAATGTAGTTTTTCATTAGCGTTCACGCCAAATACTTCAAAATGATAACCCTACAACCACTCACAGCGCTCAAAAACAAGACATATTCAATGGGTAATTCATTTCATCGGCGATCATTTTGGTACCAAATATGTGTCAATGCGAGCTGTGGTTGCGGAGTAATTACGATTTTTCGGCGGGATGTCCAGATTAAGTGCATGTAAAATGACTGTGTGGCGACGTTCACTACCGCCGACGTGTCGCGCGACAGCCGCAGCGCGTCATTTTTCATGCACTTAATCTGGACATCCCGCCGAAAAATCGTAATTACTCCGCAACCACAGCTCGCATGGACATATGTTTGGTACCAGAATGATCGCTGAATTGCCCATTGGTTGAGTATGTCCGTTTTAGCGCTGTGAGTGGTTGTAGAGTTATGATTTTGAAGTATTTGGCGTGAACGCTAATAAAGAACTACATTTTTGGCGAATTCTCTTCTAAGCGACCATGGGGCGTTTTCTGACCAGCCTTGCATATTCTTCAGACGTGTGCTTAGTTGGTTGTCTCGCAACAGCACAGTTTGTGCTCCTATGTCGGACAAAAACACCATTGCACAAAATTGTAGTGATTTCACTCTCACTCCGAAACAAGACGTCTTAGAGACCATGTTCTAGTGGAAAAAATATTTGCTTTAACGATCTCTACAATCCTGCATCGCTTTATTTAAAAACCTTCCTTATGTCACACCACTGTATATATATATATATATTACGGAACCTCTATGTGGCACATGAAGCCGTCTTTAACACGTGCTGTACCGTTTATTTGGGCCTTATTAGGTGCATATGGGCAGTAGATAAGAGAGATGGTCTAAAAGAACATCTTTGTTGCCAAAATCTTGTCTCAGTAATGCGTCAGAGCTTATGCATCATTCGAGTCTATGAGGATATTAACGGAGCCCCTGAATCCAATCGCACATGGGTTAAACAGACCTCCGTCTAAAGTCCGTTTATATATATATATTTTTATTTATATAGTATATATATATATATATAATATATATATAATATATATATATATAATATATTATCTATATATATATATATAACTATATATATATATACGTATTACAGGTCTTTACTGTTGCTCTCGCCCGGTCACGGTAAAACACCCGAAAGGGAACGCATGACAATGGAACTGTACAAACGCTAGTCTTTCAATCCTAAAGAAGGTGCCGATTAGATGGCATTACGACTTAAATTTAGCTTTAGATTGGTCTTTAAAGACAGGGCTCTTTTGCGATGTACTCCTGTGTAATACTATATTGGTCTTACACTTATATTAAGTTAATTATAAGGCTCTAAACTTTTATTGCGGTAATTATACTTAAGTGTTTATTGCTTACGCACTGTCGTGGACACGTTAATCAAGTCAAATTTATTGACTGACCTATTTGGAACTATTCAAGACTGATTTGCCAACTGTAGCATATTATATTTGCCTACGGATTTCGTCCGTTTTCTTATTCAGTTAGTGTTTGAACTTTTTATAGACACAAACACCACAGAGTCCCTACAAATACGTTACCCATTCATTCATGATCTTTTTTACTACAGCTTAGTTTACAGTATTACCAGTTATGATTTTAGAAATCAAATTCTATATATACACCATTATTTCTGCACCATAGATATATATACCTTTAAGTCTGCCTACAAAGACGCGTAAGTTTTTGGTTAGATAGTTTTTGATTCACGGATTGGATCTAACACATAGCCCTTAGAGGCGCGAGAGCTTCAGATAAGCTTCGTATGCCTATACAATCTATATTGTCATCTACTATCATCGAATATAATATTAGTGGTCATCGCTTGTTGTTTTTACACCCTTACACACACTCTCTTGTAATACTTGAGACGCATTGCCTAAACTAAACCTGTAAAAGGTGATGTATACTACTGAAGTGACATTGCTACTTACTTGAGGTGCAACGTGAGCATGTGGTGTGAGAACAGTTCGTAATGAATATTGAAACTAAGGAGCTGGCTTCGACTGCACAGAGCATACAGCAGGGTTGGAATTCCGCTCCTTTGGGGCCCATACCCGGCCATTGAGGAGGAAACGCCGCTTGAAACTCGGTAAGTCTACCGGAAACTGCTTGACATTATATTCTCCATGCAGTAGTTTTGTGACGCGCCAGATTTCAAAACTAGTCGACTTGGAGGACATGATGCGTCAACAAAAGAGACAACAGGTGGAATACCAAGAACGAGACAAAAATAAAGGTGTAACTCGAGAGACAAACTTCCAGTATAAATTGTCACTCTTCGGCTCAATAATAATTGTAATAATAATGACGACAATACCAGTAATAAAATTAATACAAATAACGGGTATCTTTTTAGTTTACTTATTAGTATTGATTTGACGTCAAACTCAGTTATAGTCAGCGTTAAAGTTTCCGGTGCAGCCATTATAGATGTGCAGTACTTCTATCAAGATACAGGTAGTTGTCGAATACGCTAGCTACGATAAAACGTAAACATGTTTTCTAAGGAAATGCCTCACTTAAACAATCACTGCCTACTTAATTGATACATGACAGCAAAGTGCATATAAAACAAATACAACAAAAATACATTTTTTGTTTGTATTTGGAAATGGCTAACCAAAATTAGTAAAGTAGACATAGGATTTTATAGAACAGCTGCAATGAGAGCACTGAATGGCAGGCTAGCGGGGTATTATTATTATTAAGACTGACATTTATTTACGGCCTTTGCAGTTCACGGATTTCATTAAGTTATGTGCAGCGTGGAACGTTTTCATAAATCACAGATCCCGCGGTTGTCGATGCAGATAGTACTGGAGTAAATGCGATAGATACCATACGTTTCGGGCTGACCCCCAGCCAAGATTTAACGTCATCCACCATCGGTTATTAAAGCTATTCTGTATAAATACAAATGTGCAACGGTGGGGCTCGAACCCGCGCACCTATGTATCTCCTCCGGTCGTGAAGCGCAGGCGAATGCACCACGCCACCGGGTTCAATGCGATAGGTACCATACTGCGTTATATCCGGCGGTGCGGTCCATAGCAGAATTAGCAGAACACTAAATTGATAGCTATCTCGAAACACTTTGATGTGCGCACGTTTACACAATCAGGGTCTCACCAAAATAAAAATTCAAATATTCATACAAGAAGCCTTTGGACGTCGTAGTTGAACTTTGAGGGTATTTTTGATATCTCGGGCGGTCGACTGCTATTATATAGAAACAAGTGGCATCTCCTATACTGCAGAACTTCTTTAAAACGCACAATAAAAAGGGCGCGCATTTACGCACAGCAGGATGGCTTGTTGTCCCAGGAAGTGTCAGATCAACGCTTTTGTGACGTCCTCACTCCTCTCACACCTGCCAAAAGTTTTACCCCTTCAGCGGTCCGCTCCTGTTTTGTACGACTCAACCCATTCTGCACTAGTTTCTAGGCTCTTTTTCTTACCCACGGCATTGCCACATTATTGCCTTGGATTCCCCTTAATATTGCTTTTTATGTCTTTCTCGCATTGTAGTTTACGCTCTACGCCCGACCCCTATTGAACTTTGGTACAGCGAAACGTTTCTATTCTTTCGAATAGAACCGTTTCGCTGTAAAATATCCGCGTTATAGTTTGCACATACTCTAGCTGTCGTTACCTCTTAGTTTAAATTGAAGGTATTTGTATTCGCGGCTGAAGCCTCTTAGCCTGATACCCCTTGGCGCGACAGTACGGGCCATTTTACGTCAAGGCGTGCCAAGGTGAGTCCTAGGTATAATCAAACCAATTTGTTCTCAGTGTTTTAGCTGGCCATGGCGTTTATTTACGTTTGGCTAGATACACGCTTTCTCACCCTGAAATGACATGAGCTTCTCCAATAGAGAAATGTAGCAGCAAAACTAAATTCGTGAATTATGCCCGAGCAAGATTCGACCCCACGCATGGCAACGCCTCACTCTTTCAGAACGGCGCCTTACTTGCCTAAGCTTTCACTGCTATTTGCCATAGCGCGTACTACATCACATAGTAAATGTCCTTTAAGCTCGCCAAGTAAATTTCAAGCGAAGCGGTATGTGGTGACCCCGTTCGTACGCCCCGGCGACCTCCGATCTCCGCTCTTTTGAGCTTCATCTTTCTTTGCAGCCGGGGGATTCTGTAACAGACAATGTGTGCTATAAATGGCGCTCTACTCAAGCTGCCATCTCTTAAGCTGCTGGCTTCCAGCATATCCTAACTAATCTTCTACAGGCTGAAGACCCGTTGCTACAGCTTGATCTTCGCCTTGAACGAACCAATATTACCGCCTTGCCTGCTGGACGCTTCGTTTACACGAAGGGATTGGATCTATTTCACTTGTCTACATGCAAGTAAACATATTTTCAACAAACTACCCAAAGCGATAAAATCGGCTGCCTCGAAATGTCAGCATCTATCAACTATTCCCGACGTAACGTTTTAATCTGCCTTGAGAAGGTTCTCTACCTATTTTATGTCGTTGGCTATGCTTGAGATTCTAGTTGATTGAGATACTTAACACCAAGCTGATACCCCTGAGCGTTTGGTCCCTATATGTGGCCCCTTGCTACGGCCGTGGAGCCCATGATTACATTGTTCACCGTGGGAAGGGGAATCCGGGCATACCTTAACCTACTTCGTTCTCCTCTTTTCTTCTTTATGGTCATGGCTGATAAGAGACTACCATATGCCATTTGTTTGCACCTTTGCTTTTACGCTGGGCAGACTATCGGGTCTGTAGGGTGTTCTTGAAACTTACAAGTATAGCAGCATGGGCCAATAGGAAATCCTACAGATAAGCCATTTACTTTGGCAGCCAACCTCACTGCTTGCGGTCAGCAACAGGGCGACGCTGAGGAAAGCCCAACCGCTTTGAGGACCGCAACGACTTATAGAACAGTCAGCACGATGGCTGCTCTCGTTGTACTAGTACAGATCCCTGCGACTTAAATGCAATTAAGTGACGCCGCTTGAGGAACAAGCCAGCAAAGAAAAAAGTGGAGAAAATTAATATACATAAGCTTTGCCATTTGACAGGGCTAACAAGACTTTAACCCAAATGAAGCGTCCGGGTATCGGGTAAGGACTCTGATCCTCTATATCAGGGCCTGGATTAGAGCAGCTAAATGGCGAGTTGACATTCTATATGACGCAGGTTCTCACGGAACGCGGTGAATTTTGGCCTTGCTCGTTCAGAAATTCGAAATTATATTGCCGCGATGCCTATTCCGCGATTGAGCGATGCCTATTCTGCATCGCTCATACAGACTATAATTAGGTCACGTGACGACTCGCCTAATAGTCCTTGCACTATTTAGAACATCTTGCATGACAAAATAAAAGAAAAACCGTTTATTACATGATCTTGCGACGCATCTCGGGATAGCCAAGTTCTTAAACTACTCTTCCCCTCCGATCGTTTGAAGCTTTGCTTATGCAGTTTCCAATCGGATACGGGGTTGAAGACAGGGCTGGTTTTTAGTGGGTTGACGCCCGACTATAATCTACCGGAGCACACTTGCAGACAGATTTCCTACACTGATTTCCGCGTGTGCGTACCGCATTTTCAATAGTTATTCCTCTATAATGCTGCCATGAAAACTGTTCGGAAAATCCTAGATATTTCACTATGTCCCATATATCCGGCGATCTCTCACCGTACGGCGATCCCAAGCCCTGTGGGATAGTCTAGAAAAAAAACTCCTAAAAGTGTTTTTAATTCCAGTTAATCCTCTAAAAATCTACTCGGGTTATCAGTAAAACCGTTAATATACGACGGTGGCTTCTGTTTTTTAGTTCGGCTCACAGTTTGATTCTCTCCGCGATACTATGGACAAATGCCTGCCTACAATTTGTCCTGATTCCCCTCATCTGCAGCTTGAGATCATCATTCGGAGTACTCCATGTTCGCTACTTTATTACAATGGCTAAGCAAAATATCTGTTTTCTGTTGGCAGTTGTCGTTCCACTTCGTTCGTTCGATTTGTAGGGGAAACAAAGCACAGGGTTATGCCAGAGCAACATGATAGGACCTGACATACCAGGACTACATGACAGGGCCTGGCACGAGGGGCTAGAAACAACGCTGTGTCAGGTATCCGGGAGGAAAGAGATATCGATAGACAATCTCGTTAGGGAGTGTGACAATCGGGAGGGACTTGCAATTTAGAGTTAGGGGGAACGTTCGAGTCCCTGACATAAAATAATAATATGTATGTACACGCTTATCAAGCGAAAAGAGAGTGCTCTTTCCTTGGCTTTCCGTGGCATAGTTCATCATCATATTTATTTCACTTATAATAAGTATGCATATAACATAGACAATTATACAGATTATACAATTATACAGTTGCTTGCGGCATGTTATTCGAGAGAGGCAGTGCAGTGATATTTTTGCAAGGGCCAGGCAGGCAGACGCATAAAACTTTGTACACACCTGAGAACACTGTCAACAGATGCACTCTGTGTACTCCTCGTGGAAGCTCGTGTTTGAACAGACCAGGTGATGCTAGCCATGAACTATGTATCTGCTACAGACGTAGCGATTGTCACATGCAAGACCAGACCAGAGGTGAGAGGCACAGAAAATATCCAGGTCTCCAACCTCTAAGATCGTACTTCACAGGATCATGTCTGTAGTCGATCTAACGTATCCGCTTGCCGGATTCGTACACACAGGTCCCCAACCTCTCTCGTTCAACCTCATTTTCTCATTCCGAAATAAAGCTCTTGAATGGTACTGTATGCGGCGTCTCCAAGCTCAATCGAATGATCTCAACAACCGGTGCACAGCCTGACATTAGGTACACAAAGCATCTCCCTTCCCGCATTGACAGGCAAAGTACTCGCTTGATGTACATTGTAAAAGACTATTCAAGCAAACCAAAGTTTGCCCGACTGAGGTGTTCCCATACTCTGTCAAGACCATACATTAGAGTTGGGACAATCTTGAGGCAGAAGAGTGCCACTGCCGTCGGAGCGGACAGTCGCCGGACGTCGCCTACCTATCCATAAAGAGCGATTAGGGCTGAATATGAAGCCGAAGCCCCAGATACCAGAAAGAATTGACGAATTCTAAGTATTGGCCGCCGCAACGTATAACGTCGTTAGCAGCCAATCGACCTCCTCTTCTGAATTTCATAGTCTTGGTCTTCATGGCGTTTATTTCCATACCCCCGGGGCTCCCACAATTGGCCATACCTGCAACACTTCCTGCTAACCTTGTGCCAGTGAGGTGTCGTCATCAAAGAAGCTAAAAATTAGGCCAAAAAAAGGCCACCAACCCTTGCGTGTCGGAATTACTTAACCAGGAAATCTCGAGGTGCTTTGCCCAAGGCTTCGACGCAGTCTATGAAGACTGCATAAAAATGGCCTCCGGGCTTTATCCACAGCTCGCTCTATCTCTGACTGAAGCACATGGATTGCATCACGCGTTCCCCGACCTTTCTGAAAGCCGAATTGCTCTGGCGGACGGGTCTGGTCGGCCACGTACTCGATCCGTTTTATAACAAATTTGCAGAAGATCTTCCTCAGCGTCCTTTGAGACGCTACACCGCTGTATAAGTTTGGGTCTCGTCTGTCATCACCATGCTTTCCTTACTAAAAATAACTTTCTGCGGCATAGTGTTCTCATCTGAGTCGACTTTTTTCATTGTCGGCCTCTGTTGTATGCTTGTAGAGGAGTGCTTGTTCTTTCTTGACTTAACTACCCTTGCTGCTTTGCTGCTTCATATAGTGGTTCTACTGGCCACTGAGAGCGCTGACTTGTGCATTGTTAGTCATAACATTGAACTTAAGGGCTTTGGGGAGCCCTTAGCTGTGGCCGCCACCTGTTTTGTCGCCGAAACTCGTGTCATCGGGAAACGGTGCCAGATGGCGTTATCTTTTTTATGGGGGGCTTGATGCACTATACGTCACGAGCAGCTAGCGTAACTGGTGTGAGACTCACAAACCCACATAATTCGTGTTCCTCCTCACCGTACCCCAGTCGGTATTCTTTGACATTGCTTAAAAACTACGGGAGAGTTATCTCCGCGGCACCGGTCGTCATCGTTTCCTCTGCCTTCCCATCTTCACGCACCAGAGTTTGGGTTGACCATATGGACGGAAGCTGAGTGGGTACGTCGAGACCTCTAGGGCCCAGTTGCTTCCCTTCTCTTCCTGGGCACCTTGTCCTTGACCTTTGTATCGCTCGAACCTTTTCCTCCTGGCTTTTATAAAAACGCCTTGTGTGTCAACGTCAAGCCATTTCGTTGCTTTCTTTCACGCCTCGGCCAACGTCATCATGTAGTTTACAACCTCTTAATAGAAGGCTTCTCACGGCGGTCCTGCGTCCGGCTTGCCTCTGACAGCCCTGCATTGCGGAACGGTATGCTTTATGACCTCAAGGCTCGCCAAGGTCGCACGCCCTGCAGATGTCAATGCTAGCTTTTTTAACATCTTATCATGAAACTGACCACGGTCAGTGGGACAGCTCGCCGTCCTGACATCACGCTACCCCTCAAGCTTCGGTTCCTGACACTTGATCCAGCTACCTTTGGTAACCCCGGGTCTTACTTGCACCCATTCCCCCTGCCAGGCCGCAGTGGTGGCATCTTTGGTCATGGTCGGGTCCAAATCTAAGTCTAATTGGATGAGTCTACAACTAATATAAGTTCGCTTTTCCGCGGTTAGGTCGCATGGCATCACTTGGCTAGGAAATAAAGCTCTCGATATCGACATTGTCTGAACGAACTCCTCAAATAAATTCCTCCTATATGGCTTATTTTTCTTGCAATCATCAACAGATACCTAGATGACAGTCGTGTTTCGGAAACGTGTCATTCCAGGATGAAAAGGTGATCCTACGTTAATCCTACAGCCGTGTCCTATCTATCATCTCGAAAATTGTTAAAGAGCTATTTCTCTAACAACCTATAAACATGTTGTTCCAAATAAAATGATATATATTTCTTATTATATATACCTCTTTTCTGGTTTCTATTTAGTTGCTTGCCAGGACGAGTCATACCCCTCTTGTTTTTTTCTGGCCTGTTAAGTACCTAGCCTCTGCGTTGTCAGATGCTAACTTAAGACAATAGCCTCCCATTCTTCAGCCGAGTGAAGGCTTCATCAACGAAGCTTTCTAGGGCCGTGTTGGCTCTAGCCGTCATGCGAGATTGGCGGCGTGTGCCAAAGTCTTCACCCGATTCGGTAGACTATCGATCTCGACTACTCCGTCATAAGTCGGCTTTTAGAACACAGGTCCCAAAATCGAGCCCTGTGGGAGTCCGGCGGTATCATCTCCTGCAGCTAAACCTCGTTCACTCAGGTAGACTGAAATCATCCGACGGAGGTAGGCGGAAATTTGCTTCCTTGGCTTCGATCTACTCGGGCAAGCTTTTCAAGGAAGTCTTTAAACCTGCGCTGCTCCCGGTTCAGGGAGACGTAGCAGTTGTAAGGAGCCGCCAACCTCCTATCTCTACTCAGTTCTCCGCTTGGTGATCGTGACAATGGTGTCTAGCCTTTGAGCTGTCTCCTAGAGCACGTCTTGCACGACAGATAGCTTTATGCCCGGCCCTCACATTAAACATGTGCCTTACGGCGACCACAAGCCCATGAAAATCCTCATAACTGTAGCCCAAAGCTGAGACTCATCCAACCCGAAAATGTTGTGTGTGTCTTGGCCCCTAAGGGTCGGATTCTCTTGTTTTTCCGGCAGCTAGGTGTCTCTCGCCCGGCCGTCTTTCCGAACTGCCAGAGGTAAGTAGCACAAGCTCCAAGTAAGGAATAGGCACCGGCAACCAAAGGTGTCGCGGTAAAAAAGCAAATGAAAGCATACGGGGTAAAAATCTCAAAAACGTTTCACCAGGCATCTTAGGCAGACCCGCCAGCCACTAACGCCTCTTCGCCCGTTTTGATAGTCGAAAAGGCCAGACAGCTAGTTTTCCATTAAGCGGACTCACACAATGGGATCTTTGCTAAATGCTATCCTAACTTCGAACTCCAATATTTCCGACGATCTAAAAAAATACTTTCTGAGCAGACTCTCAGCCAAGATTTAACGTTCATGGGACTGCTTTTCGCATTGCTTCATAGATGGACCCTATAAATACAAATGTGCAACGGTGGGGCTCGAACCCGCGCACCTATGTGTCTCTTCCAGTCGCGAGGCGCAGTCGAATGCACCACGCCACCGGGATCGACATATATACAGGTAGTTCAACAAGTTCTTAAAATGAAAACCAAGCATTTCCCAAATCTTGTTTTTAATTTTTTCTTATTCGATATACTACCCGAGAAGCTCAAAACACTTTTCCCACCGAGATTTTAGAGCATTTATATCTCTTGAGTAGAATCCTGCGTCTTTAGACTGAAAATAGGCATTGACAGCAGCCTTAACCTCTTCATTGCTGGAAAACGCTTTCCACCGAGACTATTCTTCCAATGTCCGAAGAGGAAATACTCAGAGGGGACCAGGTCTGGAGAATAGGAAGGTTGTTCAATATGTTTGAGCCTCAGTTGGGCCAGTTTTGCCGATGCTTGCCGCGATTTGTGTGCAGGAGCATTGTCCTGGTAAAACAGGACAACTTTCTTCTGCAAAGCGGGCCGTTTCACGATGAGCTCTTGCTTCAGGCAGTCCAACAGTGTTGCATAATATTCTCCCGTGATCGTTTTAATCGCTCTCAAGGTAGTCGATCAGAATTATTCCACGTTGGTCCCAAAAAAACCGTAGCCATCATCTTTCCGGCCGATGCCGTTTTCCGCACCCTCTTCGGAGGTCCTTCACCAGGTGCAAACCATTGGCGAGATGCTTCTTGGGTCTCGGGAGTGTAGTGATGGACCCAGCTTTCATCGACGGTCACGAATCTGCGCCAAAAATCAGACCGATTTTTCGACATCTTGGCCAAATTTCGCTGTGAAGCGGAAACACGCGCGTCTTTTTGACCTTGGTTGCGCAAATGCGGCACCCATTTTGCTCTGAGCATTTTCATCTTCAAGCTCTCGTGCAGGATGAAGTGCACACTACCCAAACTGATCCCCAAGGCCTCCGCCATCTCCCTAATGTTCACTCGCTTATCTGCGGCAACGATTTTCCGCACTTTTTCCACGTTTTCCTCATCAGTTGCCGTTTTTGGGCGTCCTGAACGTAGTTCATCCTCGGTGCTCCTGCGACATCTTTTTAACTCATTAATTCAGTTGGAAACAGTGGCAAAACATGGCGCAGAGTCACCGTACACCTCGTCTAACTCAGTTTTCACTTGGGTCGCATGCCAACCTTTGAAATAAAAATCCTTGATAACCACTCGAAACTCTTTTTTCTCCGTTTTTCAAAATCACGCCGATACGTTGCACGGGAAAAGCGATCAAACGAAATCGCAACGGCCAATCACCATAATATTTTGACTGCTAGCAGTCGAAAAGTTTCCAATAGCGGCGAAAGCGCACTTTAAGGGTATATTGAACTATATATATATATATATATATA
>QVRM01004961.1:0-142500 GCA_003439945.1 Dermanyssus gallinae | reverse complement strand
GGCAGGCACAGTACAGGGTGTCGTAGATTGAACCGTGTGCTTGCGGAGCTGGTTGTGGCCCGTCCGCCGCTGTATTCCGTCGTTTGCCCACCCCTCGCTGGGCCAGCGTCTACGCTAGCAGCATCAGCCGTCGTGTCGTCGTCGAAGTTGTACTGGTAGTAGTGATCTTGGGGGGTGGTTTTCGTGGCCGCTGCCGCACTGCCTCCACCCCGCTTCCCCGCTGTTGTGGTGGTTGTTGTTGCCCTACGCTACCCCCACCGTAATAGTCGCTGAAGTTGTTGTCGTCGTCGTCGTCACTGCTGAAGTTGTTGTCGTCGTCGTCACTGCTAAGTTGTTGTCGTCTTTGTCGTTGTCGTTATTGTTGTTGTTGTTATTGTTGTTGTTGTTGTCACCACCATTGAAGTTGTTGTCGTCGTCCCCGTCGTCCTCAGTAGCAGCCGTCGCCATTGTGTTCGTCCACTTCGTCGCTTCCGTAGCAGCCCCGGCTGTGCGGCCTCTACCATCAGTGTCTTCTGTCAGCCGCTCTATCGTGAGCACACTCAAGTCTGAAGGCTATTCCGATCGTTTGTGCATTCCTAAGGGCGCCGCAGATAGGTGACGACAAGCAGCGACACCAGCAGCACCATCAATAAATAGCGGCTTACGTCTCAACGTAAAAGGATCGCGCGTCGATCAACAATGATCAGTTCTTGACAACAACAACAGCAACAAAGGCAACAGCGATTGTGTCAGCGAGGGCGATGCGTAACCGCCTGACTTAGGCCAACGACGAACGGACGGACGGACAGACAAACAAAAAGGAAGAGGAAGAGCAAACGATTGGCCGCGTTGGCCTGACAACGCTGCGATCGGGCGCGACGACGGGCGTGGAGAGCAAAACCCAAGCACACCGCCGCTTCCTTCCAGCCGACACGCTCTCGAGACGCAAGGACGACCATAACAAGGACAGTGCTTGCGGTTTGCTGCTGCTGCCTATCCACGGCTCTTCCCTGGCCCAATTGTTTCGGCTTTTTCCGACAATGATGGGCACAACCACTACAACAACAACAACAACTTCAACAGCAGTAGCAGTAGCAGCATCCAGTTCAATACAACGGTGAGGAAGGCGGCAACGGGGAGAATCATGCTATTAACAACGACAACCACGGTAACAACAGGATGACATCCACAACAACCACGGTAACAACGGGAATGACAACGACAACAACAACCATTTGACAACTGGACTGAACCACAGAGGATGACAGCCCACAGCATTGTAGCGTCATCGACAGGCCAAAGGAAATCGAGCCTGTATGTAGCTGTTCCGCAGGCGAGGGCGGCGATTAGCTGCCGTCAATAGAGGAGTAAGAAGAGGAAGAAGAAGACGAAGAGGAAGAAGTAAAGGAAAACAGCGCGGAAAAAGACAACGATCACGGCGCCCACAACAAGGGCGACGGTGGCAGCAGTGGTGGTGGCGGCGGCGGTGGTGGTCGAGGAGAGAGTGGCCGAAGATCAGGGAGGACAAGCGCAGGACAGAGCAACCAGCTCAACTTGTTCAACGGTCAAAGGACGCGTGTCTGTGCCGTGTATACGTGTTCCCGTGGGCGTGTGTGGGCGCAGGCGCCGCCGTGCGTGCGTTCGTGCGTGTGAGTGTCTATCGAGGGACGTCGAGCAGTGAGTGTCGGCCTGTGTCGCAACGAGCTCAGTCAGCAAGGTGGATAGTGAGTAAAGTCGCTGACGGCGCTACCCGGTCCCCGAGAGCACGCCGTTCCCGCATTGATTTGGGTAGCGCGTGCCGTCGTCGATCGTCAATTCCCCCTTCGAATCATTTTCGTAGTGTGATGATCAGGCCTCAAAGAAGAGTCCGCCTCACTGCTCTGGTGTGCTACTGTTAGCGGCCACCCACGCTGCTGCTGCTAGAGAAGGCCAGTAGGTTGGTTGTTTCCCTTTTCAAAAAAGTGTTGTTGTTGCTATTGCATCGTCGCCCTTATTGTCATCATGTTGTGATTGGCGTTGATGTCGTGGTTGTCAACATACGTAGCACTATCATCATCGTCGTCATCACCCCCGACACTCGTTTATTCTCAACAACAATAATCCACGAGTGTCACCAAGCACCACCACCACCACTACCAGTAAGTATCTGCTGGTGTGTGGACGATGAACGCGTGAGCCTGTGTGACATGCTGATGGCAATATCCTCAATAAGCTGAGCCTGAGTCGGGTGTGATAGGCTCATCAGGAATAGAAGAAAGAGAAGAAGGAGGAAGAGGAGAAAGGGCTGGCGGAGAATAGAGGAGGAAAAAGTGTAGAAAACGGAGCTGGAATCTAACGTGGTTGGTGACCGTGGTGGTGGTGGTGGTAATGGTGGTGGGGGTAGGGATCGTATAGGAGCCGACGAAAAAGGAAGAGCAAAGGCGGAGGTGCAGACTAATAAGGAGAGAGAAACAGTGAGCTGAGCGAGAAGAAGAGCAAGGTGTATGGAAGGAAGACTAAGGTTTAGTAGCAAGCAGAGAAATAGGAACAGGAGAAAGAGACATAAAAAATCTAGGAGAAGTAAGAGGAGATCCAGGAGAAGAAGCAGGAGGAAAAGGAAATTCAGAACCAGGAGGAGAAAGAGAAGAACAGAGAGGTGAGAAAGGAGTTGCAGGGGTCAACAAATCAATGGAAACTGCCGCCTCAGCACAGAAAGGAACAGGAAGAACGGGAGCAGGAGGGGCAGCAGGAAGGGGTGGAGGAGGAGGCGCAGGGGAAGAAGGAGGAACAACAGCAGCAGCGGCAGCAGAAGCAACACGAACGAAAGTAGCCGCTGTCTGAGCAGCAGCAGAATCAGGAGAAAGCAAAGGCGAAGGAAGTGGGGTACGAAGGAAGTGGGGTGCGAAGAGCAGGAGGAGCGCGCGGCAGAAGGAAAGAAGAAGCAGCAAAAAAAGGAGAAGACAGGGAAAAGAAGAAGAACGAGAGCAAGAAAGCCGGAGCGGCGGGCAGCAAACCACGCGTCCATCAGCAAGAGCAATACGTAGGCGTCAAGCAACGAGCAAACGTGTAAACGAGCACGACGACGATGAAGACAAGGAGCAGCCGAAGTGTTAGTGGTAGTAGTCGTAGTAGTAGTAGTAACTGTAGTGAGTCAGTGAGTTAGGCAGCAGTAAGTCGACACGTCGAGAATTCAAAAAGTCAGCAAAGGGTCAGTGAGTCAGTGGGGTGTTGCTGGTTACGGTGCTGCCGCTGGTGCGCCTGCTGGTGATCGTAATAGTAGAAGGGGGGAGCGCTGGTGGTGGTGCTACAGCTGCAGCTGCTAATTCAGTCAGTCATTCCATTCATCTCTGCGCCGCACAGTAGTGTTGTTGCTGTTACACTATCAAAGTGGCGTCGATTGTAGTATTAGCGTCAAAATAGTAGTAGTAGTAGTAGTAGTAGTAGCAGCAGTATTAGCAGTCATAGTAGTAACTAAATGCTACTGCTGTAAGAGAAAAGCCCCTCTGCTGCTGTGCCACTGAATGGTGCTGTTGCTGGAGGCTGTTGTGGAGGATAGAAGACCCGAGACGACGAGGCAGCAACAACAAGGTAGCAGATAGATTTGAGCAACGACGAGGGCAACAACAAGGAACAACAACGACAGCCACCACAACAACAAAAACATCAACAACAACAACAAGATCATCATCATCAGCAGCAGCAGCACAATCACAATCGCAAAAGCCGCAATAGTAGCAACAACAACAACAACGACGGCAATTACGACGTCAACGACGAGTTCAGGCATCCCCGCGGGTTCCGCGTTGAGTCGTCGACGGAACGGCGTACGAGGCGCAGACGAGTGGCTGTGGTGGTGGTGGTGGTCCTCGTGCGCGTGGTTGTGGTGGCCGCCATCTGGTCGTCCGGCCAACCGCCCCTGCCGTGGGCGGCTCGAGGCGTGCGGCCACCCCGGAGGCGGCAGCTGCTGCTGCTCAACGGCGTTACGGTGACGGCCTTCGCTAGCCCGGCATGAAGAAGGTGCGCATCCAGGAGCAGGGGGGGCTGGGAGGAGCGCCGCTCAACCCCAACATACCGCCGAACCCCTCCGGAGACTATCCCAATGTACTCGACGACATTACCTTCGCCGAGAATCGGTAAGTAGCGCAACGAACGACGACATCACCGTTTGATAGCACCGACGGCGGCGGCAGCAGCAGCTGCTGCGTCTTCTTCTACGACACCAGATCATAGTTCAGAGTTCTCCACCACGGTACTTCACATCGTAGGTTCGCCTCCGTCCGATTTGTGCGATTTGTTTAGCGCTGAGGCAAACACCTTGACCGCCCCGAACACCGTATAGCTAGCTATCTGCAGCTACATAGTACTACGAATACGGTGGTTGATGTTATTGTTCATTTCAATATTCCTGTTGTTGTTGATATTATTGTCGTTACATGCAATACCCTTCTATGGCGGCTCTTGACTGAATGAGTGGCACATGCTGTAGCTGTTTGTGGATGTATGTGTGTATGCCGATACGCGTGTGTACCGGAGATGTGGAAGTGTGTGTCTGTTTTGGCGTGCTGTTTTTCCGTCACTCGTAGGTCAGTCTCTGTTGTTGTCTTCGTCGATACCGATATCGTCGAAGCATGGCTATCGATATCGCCGTCATCATCATCATCATCATCATCACTATCATCATGAGAGCCGTTATCATCAAAAGTTGTCGAATATCATCTTGCTAACCTCATTTTGGTACCCCCATGAGCGGAACGGCACCGCACCGTTGTCACCCGACGCGTCCGCTAACTACTGAAAACTCACCTACTACGACCCTTACGAGGCGGTAGTGGAGGGGGGTCGACCAGTCGTGAAACCATCACTGCCGAACGCCGGATTGCTGGCAGGGCTTCTGAAGACCATGATGAAGGTGATGCTGGCTGTGACAATGAAGGGAAGCCAAGCTAACGGCCACAGCCAATACAACGACAAACCAACAAAAAAAGTGACACCATTATTAAAACTGCGCGTCTGTCCTTTTTTAAGCATTTCTAAGGAAACTGTTTTTAGCTCTAGACTACTCGACTCATCGACGGGCACCTATCTTCAACAGACCGATGACCGGACTCGTTGAGATATCTAGGGCTTTTTTCAACAGTCCTTGTGGTATCATGGCAGCTCACTCTCAGCGGTATGGCTCATCTATTCTCAGTGAGCATCGCCCAAAGAAAATTCAGTCAACAACAGGAATCGCATCGGCGAACTATAACTCTCTTTCCAGCCTGTTTCCACGTGACGCGCGGGAAGGATTATGCGTGCTGCGCGGACACCTTCCTCGCAAATACGCATACATATATACTGTCTACTATACATACTGTCTATTCGAGAACTGCCAATGCATTTCACTCACACGGACAGGTGACTGCCAGCGACTCCGGACCTGATCGACTGATTGACACCTCGGACCCTAGTCAAGCGGACGTACCGGTCTCGCCTTGCCGGCTGCCTCGACACAAACAGTAGCCATCAACAAAGGGCGGCCAAAAGGTCAGCCTCAATAAATATATAAAATAGACAAGGAGAGAACGTCGGGATAAACCCCCTAAGGCCGACCGTACTGACTGGACCGCCAGTCACATGTCAGAACATACGACATAATGAAGAGAGTAGTACCTTCAGTAAATCAAATCATTTTATAGAAAATGTTAACACAGAGAGTGTAGAGCCCCCTAGCCACCACGCCGCTGTGTCGGACCGACACCTAAGACAGAGCTTGCAATGCTCTTACGTAGCTGCGGCAAACAAATGCGACCTAAATGAATGAGGCGGACGAATTGATGAATCACGATGCGCGTGTATGCGGGAGGAGAACATCTGTTTGTCAACACCCGCCCGGCGAAAACCTAAGCTATTCAGAAGATAAAAATTAGAAACAAGCAGAAGGAAGAAGAAAAATATTCGCTGGAGTAACGGTACCGTGGGCCGAGGAACAGGGGCCACCAGCGCCCGCCCACTACCTCTGAGCGCCGAAGTAGTGGGCAAAGTTGGACACGTGAGGGAGGTGGGAGAGGCTTGGGGGGCAGACGGAGGGTGAAGGAGTTCATTGGTGCTTCGCCCTCAACGTCGTCCTCAGTTGCTGCTTGTCATATTAGTATTAGTGTTGTGGCTGCAGCTGCTGCCACGAACCTTCATCGGTAACGGTGGTGCTGATTTTTCTCCGCTTTGAGGCAGACCAAAGAGATAACGAATCAAAGACGACGACGACGACGAAAACGACGACGACGATGATGATAATAATGACTGCGCCGCTGGCCATAGCCCGTTGTGTCTGGCCGTAACCGTAGACGCTGGGCCTGCGAGAGATTTTCTTGTCCACTCGACACGGGGGGGGGGGGAGGAAGCAAGAGATCGACACGAGCGGCAAGATCACCAAAGAAAAAAATCACTTGAGAATGCAGAGAAGATGAGCGCGCGAGAAGGAGAAACACGAGGGTTGGAGAGTGGCAGCAGCAGCAGAAGGAAGAAGAAAAGAAGAATACGCCTCGTCTCCATCGTCTATGAAAGAGAGAGAGAGAGAGACGACCGCAAATAAGAGCAACCGCGCTCTGGTCGCGTAAAAGTATCTGGAAAAGCGCCTGTGTGTTTGAGAAGCGACTAGAAAACCGACCGGGAAATCGGAAGGGGAATATCGCTCTCCTTCACTGCCCCCGCCGGCTCTCCTTTGAGGCTGTGTCGGATCAGGCGGCTCGGGTAGGTAGGTAGGTGGCGTGGGTTACCGTCCTGTACTGTGCTGATCCTTCCACATATGGCGCCTCCTGCCTCGAAAGGAAAGGAGAGAAACGTCGAATGAAAGAAAGAAGGCGGCGGCGCATTGCCGACAATACCGGGCATGCGTATCAGACCGAGGAAAGTTTCCATGTGTCAGCAGCTTGCCTATGGTGTATCTATCTATCTGTACGACGGAGGACGATACCGACTCCAACAGCAATAACGACGACACACTAACGGAGAACAACGATACCACTGCTCGATAGTTGGCTGATCTCTTGTGAGAATGGTAATTCCGCATTGCAATTGCGTGGCGTATGGATGGATGCATGTATATATATATATATGTCGAGATTGTTTGCCGCCACTTTAAACAACTCTTTAACTCTAGCTAAGTCATACTGGGCTGGTGGGCATGTGCCAACATTGCTATGACTGCCTTCTTTTTATGATATTCTCCCTTTTCCCCTCATCGATATAATTTGGCATTTTCCTGCTAGATCTTTCTCGCTAAGTATATTTCTGCGGAAGCCAAATGAGCTAAACTTTTGCCCCCAAAATTGTCAACTTGACTATTATCTCGAAGTGTATTTGTTGCAGGTCTGCCTTATGGATGCGACATGCCATAATTGTCGTCAGCAGAACCTTTCTATAATAGAGCGGACTGGCGTCGTGGTTAAGTGGCATCCTCATCCATGTGTCGATTATTTATGAGTAGGTTCATGCCTGGATATACTAGATTGATTAACTCTTGATATGATTAGTAGTTACCTCTTAATTATTGGCTGTCATCACCATTACACAGATCACAGAGGGAGGGCCTCGGCAGCACTTCCGGCGCCTGACAGCGATCTACAGGATAAACGCTTGATTATTATTATTATTATAATTATTAGTTTATTAATAAACGGTCCACTTAGTTCTTCGGACGGGGGCGATAATCAGAAGTGACGCGAATGATTAATAACGGTGCACCGCCGCGCTTAGGCGCTACTATTATATGGCTGCTGCAAAAGTGAGAGTGTAGTTACGCTTCGTGGCGTAAAGGTGTGGCCACGGGTGTGCATTATATATATATATATATATATATATATATATATATATATATATATATATGTATATATGTTCATATATATATATATATATATATATATATACATATATATGCGTGTACTCGCACTCGATGAGTGCGAATTAGAATAGACTGTCGTGGTACCTATATAGACACTATATAGACACTTTCTCTCTATAGAACAACAGTAAAGCTATATAAAATATTTGTTTGTACACACTATGTATATATATATATGTATATACATATATATATATATACGCATATAGATACATGCACATTGAAAGTGTGGAAGTTAGCTGCTATCTAAGCACAAATATCAACAGAGGCTACCGTGGGTTTTGACGGCCTCGAATAAGCGTTGCAAAATATAGCAAATAGGCATCCGTTGATCCGCCCAACCAATCAGCCGCCTCAACGACAGGCTTGAGGCGGGATTTCGGTGTCATCATGATGTCATGCCGGTTGTTGACAAGTCGTCTGACAAAGGCCACCATTTTTGCGGTGTTCTCTGTGCGTGCGTGTGTGTGTGTTATGTGCACGCCTGTACGCTGTACGGGCGTGTCTCTGCATGTGTGTGGTGCGTGTGTTTTTTGTGCTGTTTTTGCTCTGTACCTTTTTTCCGCTGCCAGGGCTCGGAGACCCCGTCCGCGACACAGCCAGTCTGAAGAGGGACCCTTCCCCACCACGGAGGAGCGAAGGTGAACCGCCGACAACAGAGTCACCATCACCACCACCACCACAACAACAACAACAGCAACAACAACAACAGCAACAACAACAACATTACCAGCAACAACGCGCAGCGCCCCGTGCACAACCACAACGCACTCAGGCAGAATTAGCACCTAGACAGCACCACGTTTTCCATATGTGTAGTGATGTATGCTGCATTGGTCCCGCTGTTAGAGTACTGTTGATAAGGCTGATGATTGCTTCTGGCTGTATACGCGATCGCTGTCCTCTCTCTCTCTCTCTCTCTCTCTCTCTATCTCTCTCTTGTAGTATGATGGCTTCTTGTTGGCCTTTTTGTCTACTCGCGCTACTAGCATTAACTAACCATAAATTAGGCCAATTCAATTCTGGAATTGCTAGTCTTTGTAGTAACGGTTAGAGTAGTCACACATCTAGAACTAGTCCAACCAGGTCATATAGTAGTAGTAGTAGTAGTAGTAGAAGCACTGGCTGTATTTGTAGTAGTAGAATTAGTGTCGAGCCCGGTGGCGTGGTGGCATGCGTCTGCGCCTCGCGACCGGAAGGAGACACATAGGTGCACGGGTTCGAGCCCCACCGTTGCACATTTGTATTTATGGGGATCCGTCTATGAAGCAATGCGAAAAGCAGTCCTATGGACGTTAAATCTTGGCTGAAAGTCAGCCCCGAACGGATTTAGTTGAATTAGTAGAATCAGCGCTTGCCCTTACCAATGTACGCTTCGTTCCACTACCCCCAAGTTCCCGGCATCCATTAAAAAGGCGCTAATCTTCGATTACTTATAAAGCAGCTTGATTAATTCGATTTCAACAAGCCCACTGGCAAGTTGCGGCAGGCAACTGTTTGATTCAGTAGCTTCAAGCAGGACCGGCGACACATTGCGCACATTGCACGCGTTTCTCAGTCAGTCCCCCTCAAATACCCCGTGAACAAATTAAACGCGTTGCTTCTTCACTTATCCCCAAGATGGGTACCAGCTTTCAGAACGACGTACCTGATTTTTTCCCAAGTAAGGCTTTAGGCTTTTAGGCTTTTCCTTTCAACCACTTCAAATGTCATTAGCGTTTTTATCCGCGCGTGTTTTTCAGGCTTGGCTGAAAAACCTTTTTCATATATATCCCAACACCTTTCTACCGGCATTTCGTACTGTTGATATCGGGTATCTATCTATCTATCCAAGGAAGCCTCATATTTTTGAGCCAGCGGCTTTGCGAAAGAAAGACGTTCGATAATGAGACTGTTCCTCGATCACATTCTACATTCTGCGAAACGTGTTGTTTTTTGTCAGACACCATGGGACCCTTTGATAATATACAAACATAAACAGCTGACGCGTCACCGAACGCTCAACATTTTGGCGGATCTAACATACGCACCTTCATGTATATAATATATATATATATATATATATATATATGCATGAAGGTAAGGCTTTTTGACATTTTGCGGTCTTTTTCTGTCTTTCGATTTGTTGACACGCTAGCTGACGAGAGTTGTAGTTATTTATTATTACCTATTACATAGGCATATATACAACTTCTACATTAATAGTGCTCTTTTATCTATAGCAAGTTACAAGATACATCTTCTGCAGGTTTGTTGTTTCTGTCATCTGTTTACATATACGCATGTATATGTAATTATGTGTATTTAGAGGAAACTAGACATCAAAAAAATGCTATATATATATAAACATATGTATATATAGAAGTATGTATGTATAAATGTTGTATATATATATATATACATACATGTGTTTATCATCTGAGAGTGGCTCCTAACGTTCGTAGAGCGCGCCAAGTGGAGTGTCATCGATAATCTTAAGTTAAAGAGTAAAAGAAAAACAGGTAACGAAGAATTGACGAATGAGGATAAAATAAGACAGATCTGTTCTTCTGTACTTTTAATCTTCTGGATGATCTGCATGTCATTCCGATGCTTTTAGCTTCTTATTTGACTAGTATTTCACACATGCGATTGTTTTTCTTCGCGAACATACGTACAAACCTAAAAACCTATTAACAAATATGTCCGTTATGGTTATGTTTAATACCTTTATTGCGTATATTCAAATACGGTCCTTATATAGGTAAAATTTAACAAATGCATTTCTTGTATATGGCACTTGAAACAAATACGTTTTTGTATATATATATATATATATATATATATATATATATATATATTTTTAATATATAGGTTTCCGGGCTCGCGCATATTCTCTCGAAAACAAAACGATCACATGTGTGAAATACTAGCCAAATAAGAAGCTAACAGCATCGGTGTGACATGCAGATCATCCAAAAGATTATGTATATAAGGAACACAATCATTTTCTAATCATGCCATCGTGTTTGTATAGTCGAATAGTACTAGACTGAGTTTACACTAGTAAAACGGAACGTATATGCTTTTCTCAGTGGAACGCTCACGCTTCCAACCAAAAAAAATGTGTGTCCTTGTTATGGTAAATAGGGTAATTGGTATGGCTATAATAGTAGCCACGTTTCCTCTACAAACAGCCAATGACATAATTAATCTTATTCTAAAATGCCCAAGAAGTAGGAATATATTGCCGTCCAAACCTGTCAGGAAAAGTCTAGCAGTAAGCGTGAAATCAGGGTCGAGACCTTATAACGATACCACTAAAGCTGCCATAACGCAAGGTCTCGGTGCCGATACTGTTGGCATAATACCCGCTCCCGAAGCCTCTCA
The DNA here is from genome assembly GCA_003439945.1 of Dermanyssus gallinae. Taxonomy (NCBI): domain Eukaryota; kingdom Metazoa; phylum Arthropoda; class Arachnida; order Mesostigmata; family Dermanyssidae; genus Dermanyssus; species Dermanyssus gallinae. Next base: position 131,294 of record QVRM01004961.1, on the reverse strand, counting down.
CCTTAAGGCCTCAAGATGAGGCGATAAGCTGGTATCTTTTTTATTAGTACTTCAAGCCCTGCTTCTGCTTTAGGGTGCTTCAGAGTGAGCAGAGTGCACATTGCGGTCTGTACCAGGACTTTCTGTGTGATAATGATCGCGGCAAAAGAATCTTCATGGTGTTCCAGCTATGGATATCGTTCAAAAGTGGCTGCACCATTTGCTTCCACGTTTTAAGGGGTTCCAGTCAAAGAGCTGCACCAGCTGCGCCCTATCCGCGGTAAACGCCGTGCATGTTTTGAAGGGGTGCTTGACGTAATCATGTGCATCCTTTTAAACGAGCGAGGAGTTGGGTTGACAGACTACAGTTCCCAGAACCCGTAAGTCCCAATCGATCTGTCAGAATAATACTCGGGATGCGACGGTAAACGTAGTCCTGTTGTCTACTGCATTGTGAAGCGCCAACGGCCTCAGCGTTGTATCTACACGCCGCTGCTTCTCAAAGAAATCGCGCAAAAAAATCAGTTTAGTACCTACATATCTTTCTTGGATAAGCCACATATACTCTCCGTGTAGCCGTAAGCTGCCACAACGGGGCTGCGCATAGTATGATATTACCCCCCCCCAGTCGCCAAGAGGCAACTGCTCGTCGGAATTTTGAGAGATACGTGATAGTTTTGGTGATAGTCTTTGCGAACGCGTAGTGCACATGTTGAGTACCAACAGCCTGGTATCCAGGAATAGCCTTAAGGATTTTGCTTTGAGACGCGGGACATCGTCGTACCGTAAGGTCGCATATAGTGGGGCCCAGAACAGAGCCCTGGGAGACCTCTGCGGCGACATAATCTAACTTGCCCTGATAAGCGGCCGTACGTTGCGACAGATAAGATGCTAAGTTCTTTCTAAGATACGGCGATGTATAATGGCGGGCTTGTGCATCATTTATGGCGTTTTGCGCAATGAAGTTACAAACATTTCTGATGTCAAGTAGGATTGCCAGGCAGTGCGATCTCGGTTTTGAGCGAGCACTGCTGGGTAGCGGTTATAATTAAAATGCTTCGAATTTTGTCAAGTGACTTGACCGAAAGCAGTGTCGGTACCCCAAGATTGTTTTGCTGTCTTGTTCCCTTGTCAGCCGTACATGAATAAAATGCTCGACTGCCTTAGCAAAGCTAGGCAGGAAGGCTAATGGGTCTAAAAGCAGAGAAGTCATTGTGAGTGAATCAGACTCAACAATTACTGCTGGCATTACTATACTACGCTAGTATTAATCAGTTAATCGCTAACTGATGACAATTAAGCGTGCAGGTAAATACCCATGGCAGTAACGGCGCTGGCTATCAAGCTTCTGCAATTACAGCTATGTAACTGCTGATCGCTTGAGCAAAATTTAACGCCCGAGGACGTCCCAAGGAATTAACGCATTAGTCGCCGAATATATGTAGATGAAGAGCCTGTATCGACTTCGCCCGGCTACGAGGCGTCTGAAACGAGGCGCAATAGACCCAGGAAAGTAAATGCCAAGGCGAGGTGATGAGACGAAGCGGATAAGATAAGGCAGGCGAAAAACGGTACAAAAACGCCTGGAAAAGATTATGAAGAAGCAGCAAGTGACGTTGCTGTTGTGGTGGGCACTGCTGTCAAAAATAAAGCTAAATAAACCGCCACTCGCTTCACAGTTGCGGAGGCATGCCATCAAAATGTCTGCGATTTTGACAATCTCAGTGTGTGTCTGTTGTTTACAACAGACGCGTTTTCTTTCACGCCAGCTCCCACCCGAATTGCCGCCTCCCGTATCCTCTCCATCTAGCCCGTCCCCGTTGAAGCAGTAGAAGAGTCATTTTTGACGCTTGCGACAGAGGCAAAGCGACTGACGCCTACGATCGCCGGCCAAGTGTGCCGTCAATAGTGACCTGCGGCGGAAGGCGCAATCGCTTCTGCAGCAGATGGCCAAGTACGATCGAGGCGGGGGTAGTTTTCTCCCCGTCACTCAGGGGGCAACGCCTATGGGGCGGGGGGGGGGGGAGGGTGTTCGGCACCACTCAGTTGAGTGACGGGGGCGCGACCTTCCCTTCGCAGCGTGAAAGACGGTGTCGACTGTGCCAACTGAGATGGAATGGGTACTTCTTCTTGATGTTGCTTGCATTTCATCTGGCGATACGGTATACGTGTGACGCGGATTATTACTTGACGTCCGTGTGACATTTTCGTAAAGTGCCTAAGGGAACGCTTTCTCTTGCGTTCTCTTTCGACTCGGGTTTTTTTCCCAATCCCTCCCCTTCTTTTTCTTCGATTCGTTAAATTATATTACAATCTATTTCTTCCATCTCTTCTTCTTTCTCTTCTTGTTCTGTACTTTATTTTCTACTTTGCTTGCTTATTGTGTGGCTTATTGGAATCAAAGTTCGCTCGCATCAATTCTGTCTTGTCCAAAGATGGTTAAGGGTCATGCTGATGCGATGACGCTCGCCATTCACCGTTGAGTGAAAAAGATAGAATCCAATAATTCTTCTCTGGAGAGGAGAGGTCGCACCAACTTGTCACAGCTTCCGGTACATGTAACGACTCTTTCTGTGTACTGTAAGGGTTTTCGGTTGTCAATTTACGACAGTTTTAGTTACTCAAAATTTTATTAGGATACATATGGGCTATGTCGGAAAAGGCAACTTTTTTTCTTCTTTAAAGCGACCGTTTTGCCTTACGAAAGCAAACTGTTGTTGGCGCAGCAAAAGCAAGTCGCAGCTATACTAACCTTATCATCACTGCTTCGCCGATGAAGAAAACCTAATTTATCCAATAATGAGGACAGGGCAGTTCTAACTGGCAGTTCTTAGCAGGCTAGACAGTGCGCAACAACCACTACGCACATGTATCTATTGGGAACAATTTTAGCATATAGGGCGACGCGTTGGGAACACACAACATAGCCTTCGTGGAATCGTTGGTGTTCAAAAGTTATGGAGAGACCACGTGACATCAAAGATTTATCCATCTGAGCTAGGGAAAAAATCGGAGGATTGTCGACTAGCTTTTGCTGGCGGCGGTGGTAGTCGCAACGGTGTTGCGATTGGTGTTTTTACCGCTGCTGCTGCTGTATATTTTGTGCAATATATATATATATATATATATATATATATTGAGGCTAGGTAGGGTACCTTTGTCCGGGAATGATCCTGGGGTCCTTTTTCCTTCTGATTTATCCTATCCATTCGTCCTGTTGCAGCATTACACCCAGTGGGCGCAGGCGAATGCGAATGAACACATGTCGAGAGCGATACCGACTTGCCGACAGCTAACAACTGTATTTGGTGGGCGGCGTCTTTGGCGCCTGCTGGAACGCAGAGTTGGTTGGTGGTCGCTACGATCGTTGATCGATGATGCCATTGATCGGGCTCATCAAGACGCGGTCGGTCGCGCTTCACCGACGCGCCAGGAGAGGCGCCAAGGAAGCAATAGAAGCAGATAGAAATATAGATAGTCTACGATGGACTATGAGGAGCTGCTCATTATCGACTGGCCTCCTATCGGCAAAGCGTATGCCTCTAGCGGCTCACACCAGTGGCTGGCTCGGTTGTTCTGTTGTTGTTGTTCGTTTTATTGTTGTTGTTGTTGTGTTATTATTTTTATTGTTGTTGTTGTTGTCTTTTTATTGGTAATCTTTTGGTTGCCGTTGTTATTGTCTTGCTTGATTTATACATATAGCGGGTCCGTGCCTATTCTCTGACCATGATTACAGTTGCCAATGTGGTGATCAGGGTCTGCTGATCGGCTCTTCCGGCCGAACGGTTGCGTTCGACATCAATCATGTATACAAAAGCCGTGTACAAGAGACGTTCGATTTAGTTGTGCGATTCACGACGCAAGTTGGGCGAGATTGCAGGCAACATTTGAGCTTTGCGCAGCTTTTCGAGATTTGCCTAGTCGTCTTTTATCAATGGACATCATCGATGCTACTGTGTGGCGAATTGCTTGTTGTGTCTATTTGTGTCGCATTAAGATCTTCGTTTCGTGTAACCGTAGTCGAAGGAGTCCCTTTGGCCTTACGAGGCAATGCGAAGCCACCTCACGCGAACATATAAACAACACTAGCAATAGCATATCGTTGTGAATATGTGTTGCAAAGGGTGCTTTTTAAAACGCTCTCATATGCCTTCGACGAACAATTGACAGTATTAACAGACACAGTTTATATATATATATATAAACACAGTAACACAGTTTATATATATATATATATATATATATTATATATATACATTCAGACTGTACCAGCACGGCATCGATTCCCCTGTGCACTTGCCAGTGGTGTCTGGCCAGTTGGCGGCAAGCTCATTTGACGCACAGTCAAAACGCTCTGAGGTCGAGGCCGAAGCAACATCGAAGCTTCAGAATGATTAAACAAATGAGAATACACTGACAAGAGCTGGGGATGGGGCAAAGAGGAACAGGATAAAAATAACTGAAGTGGAGACAACTTCATTTTTATGGCCGCGTACGAATTATATCGAAACGGCGACGCTGTTTTGGCGTCGCAGCGAGACGGTTATTTTCGTCAAGCGCAGATTTGCTGCTCCCTATTTGGCGACGTATTCGTATTCAGTATTTGCGAGCAATTCTCGAAACGGCACCGCCGCCGATGACAGTGATCATCTTTGAACGTCTAAACGTTGATTTTCACTCACTCACACAGAATAACATCCTGATGCACAAGCCTGTCTAAAAAGATTTCCTGAAGACTAAAGTGCGATATATATAAATATATATATATATATATATATATATATACATATTATACAAGTCCACATATGCATGGACGTGAATGGGATAGTATGTGTGCCCAAAACGTGACCGATAACGGACGTGCATGGCTGACGAATTACAGAGATACAGCGAATTTGCGCTACCGCCAGATGGGCTTCAGCCGAGGTTTCGGCCTTGGCGAACAGGTTGGCTGGAAGGAGGGCTACCAGCTGGGTCTACAGCGGGGAGCTCAGCTAGCTACCGAGCTTGGCTTCTATCAGGGATTCGTGCACGCCTGGATCACAATTCTCGAACACGAAGATCCATCGAAACCCAGGTAGGAGAAACCAAGCAACGGAACCGATCGACAAGTTAAAACACCCTCGAAGGGTCTGAACGGTTTGTTATTAATGAAGACTTGCCAACACGTGTAGAATTACTCGATTCCTATCGCTAGACCCCACGCCCAAGCCCGACTTTACCTGGCTCATTCGCCTATATATATATATATATATATATATATATATATATAAAGGCGACAACGAGCGTACTAACAATACCAGTAATGATATTTTAAAAAAAAGTATTTTTTAGAATATCTTTCTCAACTTGAGTTTTGAAATGAGAGAAGCACCTTGGATTCGTGTCTGTGACATAAATTGCCATCTTTTAAAAATTGCGAGATACCTGGAAGAATCAGAAATTTGCACTGCTTAACTGTACTACATGTACTTCGATACGACTTGCATTTGCAGGAAACTGGCCGCATTAAAGGGCCTCTTGGAAATGACAAAGAATTTCCCAAAACAGACGGTGGCCGATGACGACATGTTCGACAAACTACACAAGATTCGTGCAAAGTTTAAACAGGTGTGTAGTTTTCGGATATATATTAAATGTTAGATAAATATAGGCAGGCTAAATGAGTAAATGTTGGTATTTTTTTGTTGTTCACAGTACGGCGATGGTTACAAGCTGCTAGAATTTCACTACTAATTGCGCATTGCGACAGTTAGAATTAAAAAATAAAGTCACATACAAACAGATATTGCTATCCAAATCGTGAAAAAAGCACGGAGTAGTCATAAAGTAATTCGTTCTAACTACGGCATCACGCAACTGCGTTCCATCATGATTCTTTTATCGCGGGAGTTGACCGTGAGTAATTAGTCTAATTTTCTCACAACACGATGCTGACGAAAAAGCCACAACGCTTTCGCCGCGCTCCTTTAAGCAAACAAACGGGAAAATAAATATGCGGGGCCATACGGTGTCTGGGTGGGAGTATGTTGCTGGGCTTTTTTTTGGGACCGCATTGCCGCGCGGCCATGTATTCGTCTGATCTGACCTCCCAAGAGGCGGCTGACGCAGGCTCGTCTGCATATCAAAGAGCAGAGAGAGAAAGAAAGGGAGCCTGAGTGAGTAGCTTCAACAAGCTGAAGAATTAAAGCTACAAACAAATTCATCCGAACTTCAGTTCCTAGCAGCTTCTTTTCGAGATTGCGAAGGGGCGCCGTCCGACTACGCGAGTCTTTGCCCGTGTCTTTGGTGCATCCGAAAAGAAATGCAACCGGGAAGGACCCCAGCGTACATGTCCTTTACTCATAGCTATAATTGTCGTAGTAGTCGTTGTTGTTGTTGTTGTTGTATCAACAGTAGTAGCAAGAATAGCAGCAGAGTAGCCGTCTCTCAATCGTATATTCGTATGCTTGTCTGTTAGTTATAACGTGCGGCAAATTGTGCCCACCCAGAGCGCTAAGACGCCACCAGCAGACGCTGACCAGACCAGACCAGAACTCACCGTAAACTCGGTAGAGTTTTCTTGAACGCCACCTTCTAGTGGATCCGGACTCCGGATCTCTGTGTTCTCGGCATAACTTGTGTCCCTTAAACGCAGGTGGTCGCTCTACTAGAGCTGGGCGCCGACCAGGTCGTGGGACAGCAGCATCAACAGCATCAACAACAGCAGCAGCCTACGGGTGGTGATAGAGGCGGAGCTACGACACCCGGTCACGGAGCGCCTCCTTCGGGCTTCCACCAAACCGAGCCGATCTACAGCACCTCAATGAAACAGCACCAACAACAACAGCAGCAACAACAACAACATCACCATGGTAGCGGGGCCGGAATTCATCACTCCCAGCAACCACAATCTCATCATCATCATCCACATCATCAGCAGCAGCAGCAACAACAACAACAACAACAGCAACAATCACAACATCATCCATCAGTTCATCACCACCAGTCTTTGCAACAAATGCAACAGCAGCAACACAGTACGGGGGTGTATCCTCAGGGTAAGTAGGCGTACCCACAAAACTAGCAGGAAAATCGGTGATCCGATCACCTTTTTTCGACCATTGAACAATGAGGCAAACTTCAATCGACTAATAAGCTAAGGGCAAAATGTTCCTACTCCCAAGCCAAGCGGTGACCCAATGAACGCTAGCACCAGAAACGCGACTTCTATGCTTTCAAATTGCAAGCGCCTTAGCCTCCACGGCGGTATGGAGCGAAGAGGAACGAGGATTCGAGAAGGACGCTACGATGCTTTGCTACCTAAAACCTTTCGGGCTGACCCTCAGCCAGGATTTAACGTTCACAGGACTGCCATTTGCAAGGCTTTATAGACGGATCAGCCCCACAAATACAAATCGGTGCAACGGTGGGGCTCAAACCCGCGCACCTGCTATATGTCTCCTCCAGTTGCTAGGCGGAGGCGAATGAATACACCACGTAACCGGACTCGACCGATGCTTTGCTACCGGTCAGCTCAAAGTGTCCCAAAGCGTTGTGCATATAGTACCATAATATGATAATGCTCAGCTTCTGATATCGACCAATACATAAGTCCTAGTCAGAACCGACTCTGACGTCACCTTACCATAGCAAGTGGTTTTGCCGCATTTAGGAGCATGAGTGTTATCACTCTACCTGACACTCAACGGTGTCATTCGTTGTTGCTAAGTTGCCTTATTTTTGTTACAACACATATAGAAGCGCTTCACCTGTATCCTCATTGCTGTGACGTGGCGATTTTCAGCATTGTTTCCTATGAGTCGGGCGCTTACACATTGTGGAGTCACAATGTATACACAGTTTGTATGTCAACGCAACTATGCTGCTATGCAACTATGTTGCAACTATGCTATACATATATATACACACATATATATATATATATATATATATATATATATATACCTATATCTATCCCTTCGTGCACGACCGTTTGTCCGTTGCTCCAGATAAATAATCAACACTGTTTAATATACATGCTGCACACGTGCTTTGGTGGCTTGCAGGGTCGTACCGGTCGCACACACATCCGCCCCCTGTCGGCCACATGGGAAGCTCCGGTGGCGGCTCGATGGGAAGCCGTGGGGCGGTGGGAATGATGGGGGACCCGTCACGACCCTCGTCGAAGCACTCCGAGATGTCCTTCTAGTCCCTGCCTAAGAACACCTTGCATTCTGCTCTTTCACTATCTTCAACTCCAACTCAACAACAACAAGATCTACAACAACAAATGCAGCATCTACAACAAGGTGCCATTCTGCCAACAACCGTATCGTTCGATCATGATATTGCCGCACCTGTCGATTTTCTGGCTGAAGGAACGCCAGCGTTCAGTTCAATGGTCCCCAGTACAACGGACAGTGATAGAAATATCAATAAGAAGCTCAGCATCAGCACTCCGGAAGGTAAGTTAGGTCACACTTCCTCCGACAATAGAAATTGTGAAATCGCAATTTGCCAGTAAACATTATATATATATATATATATATATATATACGCAAAGCTGAATATAACCTGACTTAAATATATAGCGTAGTTGACTCCTGCAAGCGGTCGATGAATAGATACAGCGGTGAATATTTATACCTTGTTTTCTTCTGCACCCTTCTTGCCTCTTCTCTGTTGTTGATTGTTCCAACACGTTTTCTTTCGATTCTTCTTACGTTCTATATTACAGACCTGTGCCGCGAAGATATGACGACGTGCTCACCCGGTTCAGGAAGAGGAGGGGGGGGATTAGGGCTAGGGCTAGGGATAGGGGGAGGGGGAACTGTGGCGATGGGAAGTAATGGTCTATTGTCGGCGCAGCCAACGCCCAGACGACGCCATAGGCAGACGCATCAGTCGCAGACGCACCTCGCGCCCACCGATCCGCTACCGCCGCTTCCACCGCTGCCGGGGGTGGCCGGGGGTGACGCCATCTACCAGACGATCCAGCCGCAGGCGACAGCGGCAAAACCGACGACTCCGGCCAGAAGGCGGGACACCCCACGTACGTTGCCGATTGCCGTAGGCGGCGGCGGCCAACCAGCTCCCCAGGTTTATCCGCACCAACAGCTGAGAACCAGGAGCAAAGAGACTCTAATCGATGGCGTTGCAGACTTCGCCACAACACGAACAGCAGCAGCAGCAGCAACAACAACACCAGCATCAGCAGCAGCAGTAGCAACAACAGGAACTTCGTCGATGAGGACATTTACTCAGCCCTCTTTACAGTCGGCCAGCCAGTCAACTCAGGCGGCCTCGAGACGTCACACACGAAGTCAGAGCCCCCGAGAACGTCGGGGGCATGTCCGCCAGGCGTCACATCCCGGCGTGTACTCCGTCGCCCCATCAGCAGGAGCAGGAATAGCGGCAGCAGCAGCACTATCGTCGTCCTCATCCATGATGGCCCAACAGAGCGGACCTCACACCTCGCAGACGATGTACCAGTCAGCGGGGACCAGTCTGGGAGGGGGTGGAGGTGGAGGACATCATACTACTGCTGCTGGTCCTGCCGGCAGCCATGATGGCAGGATGATACATCATCAACATCATGTTGGTGGCGGCATCGCCAGCGGCCACCATGCCGCCTCGTACAGTGCCGGCCGACACTCGTCGGCTGGCACAAGCAGCCAGCATCATCACATCATCATCAGCAGCACTACGAGAGTACGGGCGGCCCGTATTCCGGTCAGGCGGGCGGCGGTTATCACGCAAGCGGCGGCTATCCAGCGAGTACGATCCTCACGTACGACGAAATCTGCGAGAGCGTCGAAGCCGAGCGTCAGAGGCGACGTCAACGCGAGAAAGACAAGGCGGCGACGCGCTGCTGCTGCTGTTGCCGCTGTTGTTGCGGGGGATGCTGTAGGCAGTTGGTGAAGTTGGCCTTCATCGTAGCACTGCTTGTGGCAATCCTCGTCGTTGCCTGCAAGTTCTGGTGTCCTGACTCGTGCAAAACCTATCTGAGTTTTGGTGGTGGTGGTGGCGGCAGCAGCAGCAGTAGCAGCACAGCCACCAGAGCCGAGGCGTCAACTGCCCCCCGATAGCAGTCTCTAGCAAACATACCTAGGGTACGGGGCGCGGATGAGAGGTATCTGGTCTACGCCGTACGTCAGCTGTTAGCCGTTAACGTTTGGCATGCATATATATATATATATATATATATATATATAGGGCTTCGCAGGTAGTTCGGCGGTCTGTTTACCCCATCATGGTCTGTGGCGACTATCGGTCGTCTGCAGCTATAGGTCGAGCCATAGGACTTTACCCAAGCCGCTCTGTAGTCGCCGGGTAGTCTCGTCCAGCTAAGCACATCGCGCACCACGTTACTACACAACAACTAATAATACTACAACAACAGCAACAGCAACAACAACAACAACAACCGCAGCAGCAGCAACAACAACAAGGGTTCGTGAATTCGCGACGAACCTATCTATGTACCTGGAACTTGGAACGCGTTCGATTGAGTGTGAATGGCCGACAATCGGCAAAGGCCAACCAGCCAGCCAGCCAATAAGGTTTCGTTGCACTAACATGATATCGGTTTGCCTAAAGAACACATGTTGTGTCGACGTCGTCGCTTTGTCGACAGTCCGTCGAGGCCTGAATGAACCCAGAAACATCTACAACCTGAACGGGCCTGATTGAGGAAAAGGACCGGGGAAATCCACAATACGTTAGATCTGCTAGAGAACGAGACGAGAGAGCAAGCCCTTTCGATTGCGAGGCTAGGCGGGGGGAGGGCAGGGCGTGGGGTGGTGGGGGTAAAATACCTGAATCTGGAACGTTCGGTGACGCAATAATGCAGAGCTATCACTATAGAGGCCGTGGAGGTAGTATTTTTCCTCTTTTCCCGCAGTGCAATTTTGAACCTATGCAGGGGAAGGTTGTAGCGGTAACAGCGTGGCAGGGGTGCTGCAACACAACCTAGCACGTCAGGCGCACCTATCATGGTAGACATCTGCTTCAAATGACGACACACGCATGCAAGGCACCATCTCGCAAGCACGCTACCGACGACAAGGCAATAACAGAGAAGCATTAACAGCAATAACATGGGAGCAGCAAAATCATTATCAGCAACAACAACAACACAGCAGCAGCAACGCGCATAGGATCACTGCCAACAGTAAATAAGAGCAACCAACAACAACATCAACATCATCCTCGCGTTTAGCCACAACAAGAACAAAAACAACACGGTCAAGAGCAACAATGAGGGCCGCAGTCACTGCTCCCGCGGCAACAGCAACAATAGCAACAAATTAATCAACGTGGAGCAGAATCGTTCTGAAGCGGCAGCAGCAACAACAAATACAACAACAACAAGAGCAATAACGATAACAGCAACAACAGCCGTAGTTTGAGTATAAATTGGTGATAGGGCAGCTGACCGACATGCGCCGCCTGCCATGAAACAGCATGGCAGTTTCTGTGCTGTTTATCCGGTTGTCTGTCTAACCAGTAATGAATCAACGCTCAACCGATCTGATATGAAGATTTTTCATGTCACCATCTGCAATAGCAGGATCTGGCTGATCGCACATTGAGTCCTTTCGTGATTAGGTGCGAGTTGTTGTTGTTGTCGTTGTTGTTGTGTTTGTGTTAATGATGATGAAGTTGCGCTGTTGTTGTTGTTTCCGACAATGTTGGTTTTGTTGTTGCTATGGTTATGGTTGTTGCTTATGCAGCCGCTGTAGCAGGTGTTATGTTGAAAATGCGGCAGCGCAGCATTAGTCCTAAACAAAGAAGGTTGTTGCAACAGCGGGTGGTGGCAAGCAAATGTCAAAATGGCTGTGGCGGCAGCAACACTGTAAAGGCGATGTGACAAGACCATGGCGGCGGCGGCGTGAGAGTTAGATATGAAAGAAAAGAATACCTGTCATCCACGATATGACGTGACCTAACCACTGTCTCAATGTTGGTATTTCGGATGGTGGCCTTTCATCACGATCATATTAATTAGCAGCAGCAACAACAACAACAACGCAATTAACAGTAGAGGTGACAATAATAGGGCAGCGGCAGTGGTTCCGCTAATACTGCCAATTATAACTACAATGCGCCATCATGCAGCAACAACAACACTTACAACGCGATTACTACGCCTACTGATACTAACATCACTATTAGAGTTACCATTTAAGTTAGTATTATTGCTAACTATTACTACTACTGCAGCTGCTGCTAATACCTCGGCTGCTACCCCCGTCATATAACCAGCCTAGCTATGACGGCGTCTGGCATACGAATACGAGGCGTGCGTCCCATGGCGGCAAGCAGTAAAAGGGAAAGTATATTTTCCCATTCGAAGAGGGAAATGCCAACGATGACAGCGGAGGCGATCGTCGGCGACTATGCTGTCAACGGCGGTTGACTCTTGGTTTTTGTGAGCTTGGCCTATTGCCTGGCCAGCAGCTGACGGCCAGGATGCAATACTTCGACATAGACAGAGACACCAGAACGATGAAGGGGTAATAGGTACAAACAACAACAACAACAACTAATAACGAACAACAGTTCCTGCTGACAAGGGGGACTCAAACGGGGTCGTATATCGTCACAGTTCCTCTCGATCTATCTATTCCTCTCCCTCTGTTCCTCTCCCCCGGGCTTTCTCTATCTCTCTCTCTGTCTCGCTTCCTAGATGTATCGGGCCCTCAGGAGGCCCTAAATGTTCAAGGTACTCAAGGTAGGAGGAGTTGCTCTGCAACCGTAGTAGCAGAAGCAGTCGTAGTCATGAGTCACGGAGAAGCAACAAAGTAAAACCAAGCCAATTGCTCACAACAGAGGTATTGCCCAACTGAACCTAGCTAGCTAGACGTACACACACACACACAAACTTTGTTTAGCTAATGAGTGAACTGAATAACTGACTATCGAATCTAATAACTAAACAAATGAACTAACTAATCAGCCAGCCAGTGTAGGAACGAGCGAGTATAAATGGACAAGGTAATAGCAATTAGCGCACACAACAATGAGTCCGTCATCCTAGATCATCTAGTCATGCGGAGAACAGCTGCAGCAGCAGTAGCAAAAGTAATGCCTCGAAAAGGAAACCTGAGAAAACAAATAGAGGAAAACTGAGAAACAAATAGAGGAAAACTGAGAGATATAAGAGAGCACGCGCGCCCGAGAGAGGGAGAGAGAGAGATAGAACGTAAAACTATATGAAAATAATGTACGTTTCGTAACTGAACAAACAACTTTGCCTTTGAATTTGGACCTGTTTCGCAACCGCGCGAGCACTAGCAAAGGCGACACTCACTTGAAATCGACTGTGATCTAACGGCGGAAAACGTATTGTCGTTCTCTGTCTCATGAACAGCATTTCTCAACACTATGTGATCTAGCTCAGCCCGCTAACTGCCTCCACCCACCGTCGTAACCGGGATAGCGAAATAATAACACCGGATGATTGGAATACAGCGCACGATTAATTGAAGGTTAATTGTTCGTGTCTAGTTCCGCCGCAAACTCGAATGGTTTCGCTGAGAATCTTTTTTTTTATACAATGGGGGTTAGATGGTAATGCACCATCTCTTTTTGTTGAGACATCTGTGCTCCCCGTTCTTTTTTTTCGATCATGGTCGATTTTAGTCCACTTCGGCATTTACCTTGTCTAAATTGGGAACCATGAAAACCAATTTAAGAATGGCCGGTCTGGGTCTCGAACCCAGGCCTCCCGAACGCAAGGCAAATCGGTGTGGGGCTGCGGCCAAGCTCAGTCAGCTTTGCCCTTTCACAAGCGATTATGTGTGTGATCTGCGAGTAACGTTTCGTTTGTGATCTGCGCGTAACGTACGTTCGGGAGATCCGCCTGTGGAGCTGGGTGGAGGACGGCAGGCAGACCCACTTAGCTTACTTTTTGTCCAGGCATTCGCTTAGGCCATATTATCCAGATTGTAAATCCGGAAAACGTATTCGCTCCAGATTTGCGCCGGCTGTCTGGATGGGAGACGATGACACACCGACTTAAGTGGGATAGCTTTGCTCCGTAACCCCGGTTCGCGCACGTTACGATTTGAAGAAACGGCAATTGTAGTAGCGGTGAAAAAACGAACGCCGTATTGGTTTGAGGTAGCAAATAAAGTATGAGGGAACATCAACTGCGGACAGTTAATTCGGAGACGTAGAGATCAAATAGCGCGTGGTGCGGCTGACTCGGTGAAACAACGAGCACCGTTTCACTTTTCCCGCACGCGAAAGCTGGTGCTGCTATCGAGATAACTTCGTGACGGGGTTGAGAGAACGAGACCGACACGGTTGACAAATGCGTATGGAAATGATCAATCAGTCAATGAAACAACAAAAGACAATGTCGACCAACAAACTGTCTGGCAGAGCCAGCAAGCGTAAGGCAGAATGCAATGTGCTTCACTTTAACCCGAAGGGGAACCATCAACCACATCCTACAGATGCTCAGGATCTACCGAGTAGAAACTGCAATAGACCACACAGCGTGTGGGTCATGTTGACGACAACATCAACAACAACAACTTGTAGAGCTGGTGAATTACGTTAACGTAATACTACCAATCCGACCCGACAACAACACAGACAGCAACGACGATGACGACGACAACGACAACACCTCGCAGAAATTTACCACGACAGACCTTATCATTGAACATAGGTCGGTGGTCTGGCCTAGATAGAGGCCAGCTGGCTAGATATCAAGCCTTCGGTTGTTATTCCGGTGGTCAAGCAGGCCACATTACCACCACTAGCATCAAGCTAGGTCGTCAATTTCGGTTCGTCATGAGCTTGTGCTGGCCCGTCATGAACCGTCAACCCAGAAAAGGCGATGATGTCGACGAGCTCATTAATCGCCCTTGCAATTCAATGGCAGGTAGCCAGGTAGATAGTGTGCCAGTCCAGTCCAAGTGACGGCTAAGTGAACGGAACGGCACGTGGCACTCACAAGTACACGCGAGGGCGCACGAGATAGATGGGTGTGCCAATCAGCCAACCCAACGCCAGACAATTCGGCGGTTGTCCTGTTGTTGATCGGGATTGGAGCCGAAACGGAGGTCGGGGGCTAAATTCGGCCCTGCTTCGAACAAACACAGCTCAAGCACGACCATGGACAGACACGGTTCTAACACGGCCATACCCAAACACGGTTCAAGCACCACGATCATGGACAACACACGCTGCAAGCACCACGACCATAAACAAACACGTGCCAAGCACGATCATAAACAAACACGTGTCAAGCACCACGATCATGGACAACACACGTGTCAAGCACCACGACCATGGACAAAAACCCAAACATGGCCGACGAACAGACAGGAAGAAACACGGAGTAGGAACGGAAGGAAGAACGAAACGACATGGTGACCTGAAGACGGTGAGAATGCTGTGTTGTTGGTCAGTCTCCTGGGTGTTTGTTTTGTTGACATTACGTGGCGCATGGCTCACGGCTCATCGCTTATTGGACACTCAACATGAACGACACCGCTAACGCCAACAACAACGTCAAAGGTGGTGGGATCAACCCAAGAAACCACACAAAAGCCTCAATCGACCAAAGACTGGCAACTGAACAAACGAGTCGAAAAACCGGCGTCGCTGCAGCCGCACCGTTAACTCGTCGTCGACCGTCGAGGTCCATACCATCCCATCATGATGTACTATAATTATGACACCAACAACAACAACAATAATTATAATAATTATGCTAGTAATACTAATAATGCTAGTAGTAGCAATAGTACTAATAGCAGAACACCGGAACGAGGTTCGTCCCGTCGACGGATGGAGGCGGCAGGCAACGTCACGAGCAATAGCCTGTATGATTATAGCAATATTAGCATTGCTGATGAGGTTTTGTTATTCGTGGCCGAAGAAAGGGCCCGCGCCCCGACGGTTCGACTTGGCCGAATTCTATGGCCGGTGTCGCGTGCGCGTCAGTTTTGACGACAGCGAGCACGTGTGTATCTTGTAGTTAGTTAGCTATCTTAGCTAGTTATGAGTCAATTCGTATTTTGATTAGCGACACGAATCTCATACAGAAAAAACGAACAAATCTAACAACCAACGCACGCATGCGCGCACACACACATACACACAGATACATACTAGAGCATACAAACGAACGGAACCACAGAATTAACACAGACAGCGACACAAAGGCAGTCGGATATTTCATTGGACATTAATGAGTATGTGAAGACCGTGTGACGTCGCGCCGTAATGACACGATGCGTTAGTCACGTTTAGAGAGGAGACAAACGTAAGGATAACTACGCAAAGGGAAAAAGAGGGAGAAAGGAGAACGAACCAGACGAAAGAAAACAAAGGCGAGAAGAACAGAAACAGATCCGTCGTGCTCATGACACTGCCTACATGACCTACAGACGCCTATAGACAACTGCAAAAGTGGCACGCGCCACTTAGGAACTAAGCGTATAGCAGTCGCATGCGACGTTGTCTACACTGAAATTGAGCCGTTGTTCAGACTTTGGCTGGTTGGGGGTAAAACGATCGGGCCGGGTCAGATCGGGCCGAGGTCCACCGTTAATTGACCAGCTGGCTGGTCAATTAGCTGGTGGTTTTCTTTTTCCCTGTCCCTAATCGCTCTAAAATATTCTCTGTCTCTCGTCTTCTATATATATATATATATATATATATATATATACATTTGCCTTTCTATATCGCCATAGTCTATTTTCTATATCTCGCTAAACGAGATGTTCAACATTGAGGTCTTCGGACAACGTTCGAAGTCGAGGGCGATATAATGGCGACATCTTCAGTGATGACCAATTCAATACTGCTATCGGCGGTAACTTGGCGGCTGCGTGAGGCCAAAAATAATCAAATTCAATTCAGTAGTCGAGCGATAGCGTCAATAAGTGAAATGAAGCTGGGGGACGGCAAAACGTGGCGACACTTTGACGGACAGATAGACAAATAGCTACACAAACCAAAAGGTGCAACAGGTGCAGCACTGCCCTTAGAAGTTGACTTGACTATTATTATTATTAGTACTATTATTATCGTCTTCAGTTAGCGAGACAATAAGAAGAAGAAGAAGAAGAAGAAGAAGAAGAAGAAGAATTATGATAATTATACCAATATTACTACTAACAGTATGAGTAATAATTAAACTAATAATAATAATAATATTGATGTTAATGACTATTATTAGTACAACGGAACGTTTGCCGTTATGCCGTTGAAAGAGCGACGCGTGAACACTTGGGGCGAGGTAGCATACAATGAACGGCCCACTTTCCCTAGTAACATTATATCATGTCACTGTTGTTGCTCCTGCACAGGTAGCATAATACTGTCGTAATCATCGTAATCATAATCATCGTTATCACCACCATCGTCATCGTTGATCTAATCTAATTTATCGTCGTTACACACAGATGATATAAATAGTTATCATCATTATATTCATAATAATGTTAATAATATTATATAATAATATTATGTATTAATTATTGTATTATTAGTAATACTAGTGAATACATGTGAGTAGAGTGAATAACTAATAGCAAGCATAACTGTTATTAAGCCTCCGGGCATGGTTGGCGGTGTGTGGTCCCTCTAGAATAATGAAGACAAACGGCAAAGCCAAGACTTGGGTGAACAGGGGGACGACTGTATTATTATTATTATTATTATTATTATTATTATTATTATTATATTAAGTGCAACTGCAGTTGAGATCAATCGCTTTAAGTGATCGTCGTTGTTAGCTCTATGAATGGCAGTCAGACATGAGAGAAGTTATGAATACACGTAAGATTGACAGCAAGGCAAAGATGACCTACGCCGTACATACGAAGATACGTGAGCCAGTAGAGAAGAGTCATTGTTTGTGCTCATCGTCGTCTCCGTCTTCGTCGTCGTAGCGAGATCGATTTGCTTCGGCGGCAGCGATTTATGCGGCGTGCTGTGGGATAAATAATCGATTGAAGCTGATTGTGTGCGTGAAAACGATGCACATGTGAGCATCGTGCATCGACGAGCAGCGAAACAAGTATGCTTGCAGCAAGGTGTTGTATGTGCGTTTCAATTAATGTAATTAATGTAGCTGGCTCACAATGTGAAAGGCGGCGTAACGCTGAATGAAGCGTTGCGACCTACCGTTGAATGCATTTTCATGCACTTTTACACGCATCACCAAACGACGAATGTTGGTTGGTCGGTCGGTCGCACGAAATGATAATGAAAGTTCTCGCAGAATTATAGCGATTCTTACAGTTGCTGTTACGCTCACCTGTTAGTTTTTGACAATGCTAGGAAAGACGTGTATATTCATCAGTATTGTGAACTGCGTCACAGTGTATTTATTATGCTGTTAATGCGGGATTAAGTAAATGATCAGAATATTACTATAACTATGACTGGCACGCGTGTATGTAAGTAAGACGATATGATGACTGTGACACACTGGTAACAGTGAACGACTTGTGAATGAGGATGGATTAACAACAACAACAACAACAACAACAGCAACAACAACAACAACAACAACAACGGCAAGGACAACAATCGAAATGAAAGTAACATTGTTTTACTAACGGCAGTGATAACATCAACAGTAAGGATAAAGAGACAGCATTTACAGCATAACAGCAACAACAACAGCAGCAACAACAACAACAACAACAACAACAATAACAACGACACTAAACATAATAGCAAGAAACTGGAGAGATAGTCGCTATAACAACGACAACAACAACAACAACAAAAACAACAACAACGAGAGCACTTTCATCCCATTGAAACAAAACAATGCTCTAATAAAGCAGCACAGAAACGAACTAAACGGACCATTTTGGTTCACTCGTTCAGAAACCTCATCCGTTCGTCATGTCATGGTGGCTTGGTCGAAAAGCCTCTACCACCAGCATTACAGGACTGGAGTGTATCATGTCCTCCTTCCAACACCCCGATTGAGCGAGGCGTGCTTGTATTATTGGAAGTATTAAAGCTATGAATGACTGCCAGGATTCAAATGAGGTACGGCGAGGCCTCGCATACACACGATGAGAGGAATACTCGCAATAATTTCACCAATTTGGATTATTATAGCCATTGATTATTTAATCTGGCAAGCCAACACAGACGAGCAAACAAAATAGATTATTACCCTGCTAGCCAAAAAAAATATATACATATATATGGAGAGAGAAAGAGCTCGGGTATCAAACGTGTTATCCTCTGAAGTGTGTGAACACAAGAACAAAAAATGCAACGAGATAGCACAAATAAGCATTCGATGAAATTAATTTTTTGTTTCAACAATTAAGAAAAAAACGAATTTTGCTTCATGTGTTTAAGCGATTTGAGCGTAGTCCCAACAGCGTTTAACTGAGTCGCCGTGAAAGTCGACTCGCAGAAGAAACTGGCAAGCTGCTCGAGAGCCACATAACTGCCGTCTACCCTATAGCCAAAACTTTACAGCAAAGCAAAAGCAACATTTATAGTCTGTGCAGCTCTAACTGCTAAAGGTCGTCTTTATACGGCCTTATGTCACGCAACGTGGAAGGAAATGCATGGTAGCAACAAAAACAACAACAACAACAACAACAATAACAACAACAAAATGCTGCTGTAACAATACCAACAACAAAATGCTGCTGTAACAATACCAACAACAAAAACCAACAACAAGCAACACGTTGTAACAACGCCAACTGAATGAACAAATGTATCAACGATAACCTATTAGCAACAGCAATTACCCACCTACTAGCAGCAGTTAATAACAGCAGCAGCAACAACAGCAGAAACACTGCTAACATCATGACAAAAAACAACTTCCTTAAAAATGTTTAAAATTAAATGTTTAATAATTAAACATCCATGACAGCCAGCCAACTACTGGCTGCTGTCATGGCGCAAAAATACGATCAAATCTATCCGTCGTTGTCACCACACTGCCAATAGCCTAAACACACAGATTGGATAGGCCCAGTCCGTCGGCGCACGATGATGCATGCCCTTGATAGAGAAGTTAAGCATCGCGCGGGGGGACAGTTCAATTGCTGTCAACAAAAACAGCAACAACAACAACAACAATTTTTGTTGTTGCTGTTGTTGTTGTTGTTGCTGCTGCTGCTGCCGCTGTTGTGGTCGTTGTTGTTGTATTGCTGTTGCTGTGGTTGTTTTTGCTGCTACTACTGCTGCTGGGGGGGGAGGGGGGTTGTTGTCGTTGCAGTTGCTGCTATTGATATTGTTGCTGTTCTTGTTGTTATTGTTGTTGTTGTGGTTACCGCTGTTGTTAATATGGTTGTTGTTGTCGTTGTTTGTCGTCGTCGTCATCGGTTTCGTCCTCGTTCTGCTCTTGGAGCTTGCAGCATAAGCTCGCTTGTTGTCGCGTCGCGTTCTAAATCTGCGTTATGCGAGATCCGAGAGAGAGAGAGATAGATAGAGAGAGGGAGAGAGAGAGGCGATCTCTCGAGGCGACTCAATGGGCGGTGACTGATTGTATGGGCGGTTTTTCGCATACGCGTTGCGAATGTACATAGTCGATGACGACTTCTTTGCCCTTGTCTCAAACCCTAGCATGCATTTCTCAATCTATTTACTCTAAACGTACGGGCATGCGGATACGCAGGCACGCACGCCAGCATCCATGCTTGAGCGGACATTGAGACGAACAAGTACCTACACCTATATACTACAACTACTACTACTAATACTACACGACGATGTAACATGATTAATAGTATAGAAGATAAAAAATCAACAGCAGCAACATCAACAGCAGAAGCAGCAGCAGCAGCAACAGCCCAGCTAAGGTGCTAAAGTTTGCCGACCCAAATGCGAACTCCCCATGCGAACCCCCCATCATGTGTTGCCGCTGCAGCTGGCCAAGCCGAAATTACGGCAGGAGCAACAAACATTATTGACACGGGCGGGCCGAGGGGGTGGGCGAGCGCTATTGGGTTTGGCCAGCCGGGTTCGTTTGATGATCAATGATTGAACTCTCCGCGTGCGCGCGCAGAGCAGCAGAGCAAATACCCCCCCGGCCACACGAAAGTGAATGAGAGGCGACAGTAGTACGACGACAAAACATAGATCGATAGTTAGATTGATATTGAGTTAGATGGCTGATGCTAGCAGCAGCAGCAACAGCAACAACTGCAGCAACAGCAGCAACAACAACAGCAGTTGAAGGCAGAGGAGAAGAACATCGAGAAAACGTGACAGAAGCAAGTGCGCAGAAGGGGAACGAAAAGTAAGAGGAATAGTGTTATGGTAGCACCACATTGTGATGAATAAATAAAAATAACCTCACCTAACAGCTGTAGCTGTTGAAATAGTAACAAATAACAGCCAGCCAGCCAGCCACGCTGGAAACCTCAAAGCCCGAGACCTCGTTTGTGATTGGCCGGCTGAACGTTGGTCCACAGACAGGTAGGTCGCTCATGGTGGAAGCCGACGGGAAGGAATTACAGGATCCTACCCGTTAGCAGCAGAGCAGTTACAGAAAGCCGAGACAGAATCTGCAGCAGTGTGTATATATATATATATATATATGTATATATATATATATATATGTATATATATATATATATATATATATATATATTATATATATATATATATAATTAAGTTCTGTATTGGATTCGTAAGCAAGGCAGACTATATGTATCATTGTAGCGCGTATGCTTAAGAATGTACAGCTTGCTGATCATTTTGTGGGGCAGCGTTCCGAAAATTCTCCCGGGAGGGGGTTGAGGGGGGAATCCAGGTCAGACCAGCGAGGCAGCACTAAGCAAGGTCAAGCTAGCATGTAGTTGCTGTAGACTTAGCAGCAAGTCCACCTGCCAAGAGTACACAGTGTGTATCTGGGTGTGTGTGTGTGTGTGTGAACGTCGATATTGAATGATTCTTTGATTCATTGGTTGGTCGATTCTGTCGGGGAAAGGATCTGCCTGCCCCCACCAACGATATGCTCCACCACGAGCGAGCTTGGGAACAGGTGGCCAAGCTGTCACATTGTCACCAGTCACTGTATGGGTATATAGGAGACGACGACGACGACCACGATGATGACAATGACAATAAAAACAACCACGGCGACGTCACCAGACCCCAGGCCAGCGCACTTAGTACGCGGTCTCTACGTGCGAGCCCGCTTAGCTTCGTTAGGCGCCAAGGCTGAGGCGGATCAATTGACACTGCGGATAAACGCCAGATTGCTTTCCAGCGACCAGCCCAACACAGCGACGAGGCTTTCGAGGTTGGAGGTGGAGACGGCCACATCCACAAACACATGTGCTACTCCATTTCCATCGTACCCCCGTTACCCCATTTCCAGCCCGTTACCCAGGAAGTTACCTCAGCAGCAGCAACAGCAGTGGCAGCAGCAGAGGGGTATACTCTATGCGTGATGACAACGTTACAGAACTCCGTTGTTCCTCTGTTGAGCCTTCAATTGTGGGCTTTGTTAGTCAGAGAGAAGAGAGAGAGGGGGGGGGATAGAGAAGGGGTGAGAGGTAGCTGAATCGGGCCTTTTTGGGCATGTTTCGTCGTCGTAGTACTACTATAGCAACATGTTGTGACGTTTTGGAGAAGTCGATGTAGGGACAGCAGAGCAAAGATAGGGAGAGAAGGGGGAGGGGCAATAAGAGAGAGAGAGAGGGGGGAGGGTGTGGAAACCAAGAAAGAAAAAAGGGCAGCATATAATGGCAGACTGAGCAGCAAACAGCCCAGGTGGTGGAGATGATTCGAGAAATGAATCAAAATGATGAACATCATTCTGGTGATGGTTATAGTAACGTAGTTGGTGATGGTGATGATGATGATGACGATGATTATGACGTTCATGTTCATAATGAGGAGAACGGGGGCGATTCGGACTGAACGACCCGACAGCAATCGGACACAAAATGCGTCCTTTTTTTCGACGACGACGACGGCGAATGGATGCATTTGATGTTCGGCGATTGGCTCACTCGCTGGGCCATCTAGGGCTGAACAGCTCACAATGGTGACCTGATCACTGCCAAACCCAACAGACGGATAAAGCATGCACACACACACACAGACACATACAGACAAACGTGAATATATAGACACTCACGTCCCAATATATATATATATATATAAGGTCTCCCAGACTTTATATATATATATAAGGTCTCCCAGACTTCGTCCAACACCTTTTGGGATCTCTAGTACAACTCAGCGAAAATATCCCATTTTTCCAATGGAACAAAAAGGCGGAAATTTCTTCTCAAAGATAGGTAATTGAGCGTAAAAAAGCCAAAAACAATATAATTGCAATGCATATTTGAGAATTATCTTCAATACAACATTTGTGCTCAAAAGAGCGAACGCTAGAATACAATTTAACAGATGCAGAATTTTCTTCTTAGTACGAAGGTATGATTGGTTTGTCGATAGAATAACAATGGGGCTCTCGCAATTGCAAAGTTAGTGAAGATATGTCCGGATAAAAAGTTTAATGCAAGCCCTTTTGGTAATTTTGGTCTCATTCAAAAATTGTTTTTTGTCCTATTAGAAAAAAACGAACTTTTGCCGAGTTGTACTAGGCTCTAAAGTTTGTTGAACGAATTCTGGGAGATTCTGTATATATATATATATATATATATATATATATATATATATATGTATATATATATGTATATGTATATATATATATATATATATATATATATATATATATATATATGGCCGGCCCACGGCCATACGTGACGCGGGGACATGGACAAGCTCGTACAAGTGGGACGGCTTACATGCATAAACCAACCCATAGATATATATACGTACATAGACGTATACATATGCATGCGATCGACACGTGCACGTATTCATGTAGGCACGCTTGCGCCAACGACACAGACATACAGACATCAACACCATCTAAGAGACACGACGCATGTCCATGACATGACAGACGATACTGGAACTGATGAGTATGATCCTAATTATGATGAAATAAGGATGAGCATGAATTCCATGATGATGATGCTAATGATGATGCTGATGAGTCTGATTATTATTTCTAATGATGATGATGATGGTGGTGGTGGTAGTGATGATCTAGCCAAATTTAATTATGAGAGGAGACGACGACGAAGAAGAAGAAGCAGATGAAGAACAAATTGTTGAGAGAACACTATGGAGAGAAAGAGCAAGCGAGCGAACAAACGACAAAACGCGCGAGGTGTTACACAAAAAACAACTGCAAGCAAGGTCAGAGCGACAAGGACAGAACTAGAACGTATGGAGTGCGTATGGAGCGTCGCAAAGGATGAGAGTTGGTCGCGGCCGTTCTAGTGGGACGATCGTTGGCCAGGGGCTGTCTCGTCTGCCGAACAGCGGGCAAATGAAACAGACGCGTAGCGGCATAGTGACGCGCTCGCGACACAAATAGATTGAGAATGAGGCAATGAAAGCGTAGAATACGACAGAAAGGGGGCAGAAAGTGTATAAAGTATATATATATATATATATATATATATATATATATATATATATATATAGCGAGTGAGCGAGGGAGGGAGAGAGCACACATAGCCGGCAATGAATAAATGAGAAAACGGGCAAGGATGCGTGAGGGCGTTCTGGATGGACGACGAGAAACAGGGGAATAATTGACAGAATGATACAGACGAAGAAGGAGAAGAAGAGGAAGAAGAAAGGCGACGGTCAATAATGATGACCTATGATTACTATTATGAATGTTAAATCTCTAACAAATGAAGAACGATGTTGTTTGTTATTCCAATAAATAAATAACTAAGAAGTATATCGAAGTGACTGCTGGCATTGTTCTTGTTTCGGACATAGCTACTCAATGAACAGTTGCTGAGGACGTTTTTGTCGTCGTCCTCGTCGCTATTGTATAGTTCTTGTTCTTGCCATTTCGGCGTCGTTTTAGGTAGTAACACATGTGTAGTTACGTCATCGTATGTAATAACCTGCTTTAAAGTCTGAAATTCTCGAGACTAAGGGAGGGCGGCGGGGTGCCAGACCCCCAAGAGGAGACCTGAGCACGAAGACACAGCGCTAGGTGTCGAGAAGAAAAGAAAAACTCGAATTGACGATGACACCAAAACAAGTTCTACAAGTCCACGAAGCCAACCTAAGCATCCGGGGCGTTGTAGGCGGGGCCAGGTACCAATCTGGCTATATAGGCCTATTTTACCATAAAGAAAATCCGGAAGAGAAATAACATCAAACTATTTGTTTAAAACAGAAACGGAATTTGCAAGAAAAATACATATACTCGTATATAATATGCGCCCCTAAACGCTCGTGACATATCCCTTAAGACACATGCACTGGACAGGCGACAACAACGAGCGCATTCAAACAAGTTAACTTCTTCCCCGTTGATCTGTCCCCGCCCCGCAAAGTGAAGGTCGGAACTTACAGTAGCGCACTCGGAAAAGCCTTTGGGGTGCAAGGTTAACTTAGATTAACCGGATATATTATTCGTTGAAGTACAGTACATTGTGAAAATCGTCTAAGTGGAAGAAGCAGAGGTTGGATTACGGTGGGATCGAGTAGCCAACATCGCGTGCGCCTTGCGGCCGGAGGGATCACATAGATGCAGAGAATCGATCTCCGATGTTGCACAGTTGTAATTATTGGGGTCCGCTTTATGAAGCAATTTCAAAAGCCGTGGACGCTAAACGTTGGCTGAGAGTCAACCTGAAAAAAAGTTTAAGAAGATCAGGGAAACGTGCACTACATTTGTACAGAGTAGCCCGAAGGCCCTGCCCGCCGCTACCGAGTGGTCTGTACGTGACGACGTCGAAAAACCTCTCGGATCATCCCTAGATTATTTCCTGTCTTAAAGTGACCTCGCTTCAAGAAACAGCAGATTACGCGTGAAGGTAAATATTGAGGAAATGGAGTCTCGCTTTGCCCGGCCGCGTGATACTGAGCCACGCACGGTGTCGACTATGCTACGGGACCCTTGTAGAGCATCAGCTCGGCGAGCCCTCAAGTACTGGTGAAATAGTCAAATAGCCGAGGCACGGAAAAAAGTGCCGTCCAATTAAGCGCATATGTACTCGCCGGCACTGTCTAGATCTTCAAGCTCTATGAGAGGAATTCTTGTCTCACAGAGAAGCTTCGCGCCCATGCCCGGAAGATCACGTAGACCTACTATCGCCTTAGGAATTAGACTTTTCCCCATCGCAATGGATAAAGTGAGAAGGGTCATTAAGAAAGTCCGGCCGCGAAAGGCAACGGGCGCGGACGGTATCCCAGGAAAAGTCGTTAGAATGCTTACACTGAACCATCCAACTGTCTTCATAAAAACAATGGAGGTCATCCTGTGATCAGGCACATTCCCCGACTGCTAGACAAAAGCCCACCTTGTCCTAGAACCGCGTCCTCTTAAAATAACCCCTCTGCTTCCAGACCTATTATAATCCTGCCCAGTCTTTTCAAGGCAGCCTTGCATTTAAAACATATACGGCTGACAAATTGTGTGAATAAAGTGGTTCAAAAAGTGAGGGTATTCATTGTCCTATCCGCTGACCTCTGACGGACCTCGGCATCTTCAGAAAATAACTGCATCGTATCGGACGTGCCCCGTCGCCAGCGTGCAATCTCTGGGACTCAGGAGGAGAAGGCGACGTCAAACACACCTTCGAAATATGCATGGCGCTCACCGCGGACAGGGCGGAGCTTGCGCGGCTCTTATACTGGGAACTCTCGGTAACAGGTAAACAAATGGCGCAGGCCCTCTTGCACGACACCCACAACTGGCATATCATGAAGGATTTGAAGATGACGAAGAAATTTGATGCAGATGTACGCCCACGCAATTCTAAGGGACGAGTAAGGAATGAAGTAGTATTAAAGAACGCATTCAGTTCTTCGCCTTGTCCCACACAACCCGCTTTGGGTGCGCGTAAAGCGTTTTCCCCCTCACCAAAAGCAATATACAATGTGAGACCTTCTATAAAGGAAAGGATGCGTCACTATTCATAAAGCAAAATCAGCAGAGGCGTGTGTCATTAGGCTGCATTCACAGTGGCAATCAGATATCGGAGTGGATACACTAAAGTTTCAGATGAAACTCCGAGCAAGTGTCCTTAAAAAGCTCTTGAATAATCGAACCTCCTACTACTTCTCGCGGTGGAATCAGCGGTACATCTGCTATTTATGTTAGCAAGTGCCGCTGAGCCTGTGCACAAAAATAGATGAAAAAGGCGAACGAGAGCGAGTGTCACCCATTGCTAATCAATTGAGAAATATGCGGCGACCCGCTTTATTAGCAAAAACTGAGTCACATGTAACTTGCATCTGAGTCATTAACATGCAAAGTTGTCTTAGAAAATTTCATAACATACTATGAAACAATACAGAAGGTACTTCAGGTCTGTGACCCAAAATCCCTTAGTGGGTTGTTCAATCATGTAGTATCAAGAACGAGAAACACTGATTGGATCCTTCTTCCAATCAGTCTTGCAGATGCTGAAACGTTTAAATAAGTAATTTAGTATGTATTTAGCAATTCCGTTTTCAATGAACATATTGAGCGACGTTCGTAATAGGGGATGGTGCATGGTAAGTTTGTGGGCTCCACAAAGACCATATATGTCTAATACCTTTGCAGTCCAGATCTTGGTTAGCACAATCATATCTATGGCTCTAGGAGAGGGAAAGCAAGTAGGGCTAAGAGCGATGTACTGTGATAAGTTTGTAATTCGTGTCCGTGTGTCTTTAAGCATATATTTCGTGCCCGTTAGTAAAACAACGTTTTCCAAAAGTTAACATTTGTTTTCTTTCACGCTAGGCGGTTCGCTTCACAGCCGTGCAAAAAAAGAGAACCGTATGCTTTATAGGAGAGACGGGGTTAAAGGACAAATATGTGGTGGCTGTAAGGTCTTAGCCAAGTAAATAGTATCCTAGCCTTACTTTAATACTATGATGTCTCTTGGGTACGTTGCAGATGCTTCGAATCACAAGATATATTAAACAAACTAGTCGTACCCTCGTCCTAATTGCGATCCTATGTAAAAACGAGGTTGTGGCCGGAGACTTCTATATACTATCACTTCGTGTCTACCTTTGGCCGATTCTAGGCATCCCTGGAGGTTCTTCCTATTTCTAGACTACCCTCCGCGGACCTAAAATCACCGTAAGGCACATCTTCAATGTACCAAAGGCCGGATAGGTTGAAATATCTAGGCTCTATTACGCTAAAAGCCTACATAAGTTTATCTTATGCTAGACTTATGTAGGCTTTCTCCAGCAGACGAGTGTCGCAGCCAACCAGTGCGCAATTGGAATTAGCAGATTTGGTGAAGGACGAGCTCCACCCGGGCGGAATTTGAGACCACGCATGTCAACGTCCTGTCGTTTCAGAATGGCGTGTTAGGCGCCCGAGCAATAAACTGTCAGCCTAGAAGTGTCCCAGGCATTTGCGACGTAAATTGTGTTTCGAAACGGGCAGGATTCCGGACAACCGAGACCTGCCCAAGAATGCTCGAAGCCCTCAGAGGCCGAAACACGCCGAAGCCGGCCGAGGGACGACGAGCTTGTTATGACACCTTGTTAAAACACCCCGAAGACACTGACGATCTGGCCTGACCCACACCACCCTGAAGTGCGGCTTAGTATATCCATAGACGTCCTGAGGATAATTTGGTCCTTCACGACTAGCTCCACGCCGGGCCGAAGTGTTCAGCCCGCGGCATCGGTGGCCAACGTCATTCAATGGGGTCACTTTTTTATGGACCTGAAACCGCTGGTTTTCGGTGCAAGGCAATACGCCCTCAGGAACAGAACAAACGGCAATAACGCACACAGGATTGCCAACAAAATCACTTGCAGGGAGAGCACATATATTCGCAAGTAACGTACCGGAGAAGTATGTGCATCTTCTGGAAGGAGATCACCAACTGAAAGAAGCGGCTAATTCAACAATGCAAAATTATCAGCAAGGGCAAAAAGTGCTCGTGTCAAGGTTCTGAAACTCATAAAATAAATACTGCAAGCCAAGCCAATAATTGTAGACGATGGAATAATAAAACACCTATGTGCATAACGGAAAACCAGCTTTGAGCAGGGGAACCTCAGTCGCGCCTTGCGACCGAAGGATACCCATAGGTGCACGGGTTCGAGCCCCACCGTTGCACATTTGTATTTATGGGGTCCGCCTCACGAAGCAATGCGAAAATAGTCCCGTGGAAGTTAAATGTTAGCTGAGAGTCAGCCCGAAAAACTTAGGTTCCACTTCCAACATAAATACATACCTAACCATCACATCTACCCCCTCAGTCACGATCTTTGCTGTGCACATTGTCGAATGTGCACGAAAAGCAATGGTTGCGTCGATGGTACTAAAGAGCCCGCAGATGCCTTTACTTAAGACAGCGCTATGAAAATAGCAAGTGCTCCATGCGGCTCCTTCTATGGGCGAAACTGGGTCTCGCATCTAGCGGTTCCTAACCGCGTAAAACTTGCTTTTCTAAAACGGGTATAAGGCTTACAAGCTCCCGCATATCACCGTCTCGTTTATTTGCTAGCCAAAAGCCTTCCCCCATATTTGTAGAACAGGTTAGGAAGTACTTGGCACTCCTAGGGATCTCGCTAAATTCTCAGTCCATTGAGTAGCATGATGGAAAATGGCTAACATGTATTCAATGTTTCACACCGCAGAGCCAATACTAAACTCAGAGTGTATCTCATAAACAAAAGCGTTACTTTCGAAATTCCCCACCGAATATTTTCCTTCTTCCTCCTCGTCGATGGTAGTGGGCTTACTAGCAAGTACCTTGCTCTTCGAAAAACGCCACAGAAAAAGTCGAAATACGCCAGGTCGGTGGCCACGAAGCGTCTATTGGGAGATTACGAGACTTACGAGAGGCCGACACACAACCAAGCTCGCCGGGGAGCGTATATATATATAAAACATCAAGGGGGAATGGTGGCATTCTCGGTTGCGTGAGCAGGGTGGAAGCCGCCAAAAGTGTGTTGCAACTGACAGTTCTTGATGGAGTTTCCGTATTGGCTGTTTGCTCCGCTTTGACGAGTTTCAGAGCGAGGATCAAAAACGTAGACATGGCCTTTACCGACGACGGGATACGAAGCGTGCTAAGTAGTATTAGGGTTACCGCCGCACGGCACCTCCTCAACTCAACGCAGGCGGGCAAAATACCGCTCAGTAAGGTGATACTAACGTTTGAACGCCAACAACCAGTGTCAGTGTTTGCAGGATTCAAGGTCCATCCGGTGATACTTGAATCCGACCAGCCAAAGCTGTGCTTTAACTGTCAAAGAGCGGGTAATTTAGCTGAGACATGCATTCTGCCAAACGCTAGCAAAAAGTGTGGCAAGCCAGACCATTTGGCTGCGGAGTGTCCTTACCCCTCGAGGTGTGCCAACTGCAACGGGTCTTGCGCGGCTGGCTCCCCCTCTTGTCCACGTTTAGCCTACCTTCGTGAGAAGAACCGAATTATCATGGAATCTATGGGGACCTTCTGACAAGTGCAAACGATAAATCCTTCAGCAGTCATCACAAAAGAAACCTAGTGCCCGGTTCCGGTAGGCGACTCTACACGGGGCGTCACAGATGAGAAACCGTCCTACGCAACAGTCTTGCGGGGAATCTCATCGACCCAGGAGGTAAGTGATCCACACGTTCTTTTGCTCAGCCCTGGGCACCTTCCTCGAGATAGAGTAAAGTAAGCTCGGTCACCCGTTCTGGGTGTACGAATCCGGCAAGCGGATAAGTTAGATCAACTACACAAATGATCCTGTGAAGTACCCGACCGCGGCCTTGAGCACGGAGGATTCGGAAGAACGAAGTTAAAAAAGGCAACGCCACAAGGCAGTATTAAAACCACTTTATCTCACCTTGCAAAAGTACTCCAGGGTATCAGTCCTAACCTGGCAACCACACTCACGACGATTGCCGAAGCACTAAAGCCGTTATTAGCTTTGCTGCCGGTAGCCGATGAGGTAAAGCGACGCCACAAAGCGTTTCGGGTGACTTTAGGGAGGACCTTTACAGGATTGTTTGCCCTGTGTGCAACAACAGATATACAAGAAGGGAACTTTCTAAACATATATCCGATAGACACCCTGGCGTCGGGAGCACAGAAGTAACGCCGACCACTGGCGCATTGGCCACTCGGAGGAACTGGTTGAACATTCAGAATACCATCCGACATGGGTGTTGCCCAAGGCGGTCAGGGCATCCGTCGCAGACGAGCTCACGAAAGTTTTAACAGACTTCTACGCCTGGATGGAAAAACCCTAGCACAATGGGAACGGAGTCGTCTGCTAGTATGGGACGCGACGGTTTCATGTACACTCGCCAGCAGTTACATTGCGCGCAGAAGTCGGGAAGCTGGCGCGAGCCCACGTTTTGCTGAAAGTCACAAATTATCAAAGTACAGGGAGCTCTCGCCGCAATAGTTCAGCCGATCGCCGCTGAAGCGTTAGGGCCAAGGGATGAGGCGATCGTCAAGTTCCTCAAAGAGCTTAGAAAGAGGGTAACTGCTGTGACAAAGGATGCTCGAGCCGGGGAGTACCTGGTGCAGCGTATCTCCATAGAAGTACAACGTGATAAAGCAGAGGCGGTAGTGGGGTCGCTTTCATCGCCGGAGGAAGGACTGCCAGAAATGCCGTAGCAGTAACAACTATTATTTGACAATTAACATATGAAACATTAAATTAACTTGTCGTACACTCGTTTATGAGTGCGATGCCTTTATTAAAAAAAAAGTCATAAATCTCAATTTAGTATCCCTAAATCCAGGAAAATGCAAGGTCTACGCGCCCCGAGGATATGATTTCGCCGGATATAGCGGAGCTTGCAACCGGGAAGGTTCCTCTCGGGGGTTCCTCTCTGCCGAGAGACGTTACCTAGGACTTTAGACGCGTGTAGAGGGAAGCTTGAAGTAGCCGCCTGCCGCATTTGGGATCTCATCGCGGAATATACCTACTGAGATCGTGCTTTTCGACATAACCGCAGCACTTAACATTTAGCCGAGCCTTTCGGTCTGCTGGCTTTCCTTGCATTCTTGAGCCTCGTGGCCTCTGCAGGAATGATTGAAAGCGACGGGACGGACTGACACTAACGTCCTTCGGAACATGCTGGTCACGCGTCTATGCTGGCGGAGGCGAAAAAGTGCAGAAAGTATGCCAGTATTACCTACCCCCCACGACGCACAAACTTATTAAACGCGTCAGCAAGGCGCTTAACCGTTCGACAGGCGACACTAGAGCTGTCGAGTACCTGCACCAGACTCTACTACTGGGCATTCAGAGGGCTAACGCCGCCTCTGTGCGTGGAACTCTGCTAGACTGGACACGCTCGAACCTGGAGGATATGTGACGTTTTCACCTCTTCTATCTGGTGTACACGTTCATAAGGAGACAATGGCTACCTCATATATAAGCAAATAAAGCTGTAGCCATATATATATATATATATATATATATATATAGTTCGATAAAGAACTTCCTTGCGTAAGCCATTGAAGCTCACGCTTATGAGAATATATAATAATACTAGTAATAATAACAAGCAACGGAATAGTACTACGAATCACACCTACAGGTATTTTCAGTACTGACAACATAATGATAAAGCCATCCTGTGGTCTAGAGGGCTTTTTACAATCCCAAAAAAGAACAATCTAATTCTCAAATGGCATTCGTGCAGGCACGGTGATCGCGTTGGGTGTTAATATTTATGGAGGCATTGCCCATGTACACACTGACGTAAAGTACATGTACATAATGAGCAAGCCCAATATGCGGTTAACTCGTTTTCGTCGACAATATTAATTAGATAATATACAATATAATCAGTTGATCAAGTCAGAAAAAAAGCAGGTAGCGGCTCCGATAACGCATAAAATATATTGGTACCATGCGAAGCCGTGGTGCGTTACTGTGAGACTCGTCAATTTACCTACGTAACACTGCTTCTGCTTGGCAGGACACGGAAGTTGATGCGATGGATAGTTCAAGGCTTATAGCCAGAATCGTAAAAACACAACTCTAAGAGGCAAATTTGGCGATAGATAGAAATTATAGAAACAGCCGGGAGATTGTCCATGACAAGCCCAAACGACTACGGCCCTACCCAGTGTATATGTAGTATTACCATCGATCGAAGTCATTCTTCTCTAGGAAGCGCCACAATTTAAATAAGTACACACCACCAGTTCTAAAATCGACACTTCGCCTCAAACATTTTATTGTAGTAGTAGTAGTAGCTGTTGATGTTTTGTATTGTTTCATACATACACACACATTCTCTCTCTCGTTTCTCTTTCGCGCCGCACTTTTGACCGAGCGTCGATCCTCAAGCGTTCGTCGTCGCTATGACCTCAACATGACCTCATCGACATGATGAGTGTGGGTGATGGCCGTCCTAGTCTGCTTCTGCTGATCACTGCCGCAACGCGACGAATCGCCATCGGAACTATCAACATATACATTGCCCTATACGTATAATATATTCGTCTGCTGTTGGCATCGCCATTGTCGCTGTTGTTGTTGTTTCTGCTGATGTTGTTCTTTTTATTTTTCTCTTCCTGTAGTAGTCATACTCCTAAGAACTTGTGTGTTGTTTACTGTCTGTGGGAACATGTTCTGTAGTTGTTGTGTGCATGTGTGTATTTCGTCGCGCTTTTCGTGATTCAGTGTTTTCATTTACTCACATCCGCTTGTGTGCTGCCTTGTACGTGTGTTCTGTGTTCGCGCCCACTTGCGCGGGTACTCTGATCCACGTGTTTCGAGGGAGCCTCTTCTGCGCTGTTTTACGTGTTTATGCATACTTTAGTATAGTATTCGTTCAATTAACTAAAAACTAGCATTCTGACTTCATCGTCTGGCCGGTCGTCTGTCTCATTCTCTCGTATTGCGCGCGTTCTCTCTCTGTTAATGTCAGTGAGTTTCCTACAGTTTCACTACAGGCACCTGTCGTCTCCTGCTGCCCTGCTGCTACTGGCTTAATGCCTCTCTTTTTTGTTTCTGTTGAGCTCCTTCTCCCCCATCTGACTCTGTCGCCGACACAGTCGGCAGTTGACAGTCTTGTACAGTCAAGCTCGAACGCATCGAGTTAAACGCATCCGCGCACGAACGTGAATAACTAACAACAAACATAGTAGCAGCAGCACCAGCGGCTTTTGTCGGAGCTGGGGAACAGGACGCGGCCGAACCAATTCAAACTACACTATTCATAAACGTCTTCTCTATCGGCGACATAGCGAACGATGTCGGCCGGCCGGAGCAACTTCTCGGCGTCCTGGTCAGGGATCTCGAACCCAAACTCGTCCTCAATAGCCATTATTACCTGCCGACGCACATTGGACAGTGGCACCGAAATACCAACAGTCGCCAACAGTGACAATAAAACATACCGTACGTTAGTACATATACGTTCGCACATAGACATGCGTGCATGCCAAGGATGGGTACTGAAAGCGGGTATCTATATCTATAGGTAGAGAAAAAATATAAATGCGTGGCGAGTAGGGGGGTCTAAGTGTTCCATCTTAACTTCGCACGTTAGCATTTAACCGTCCTGGCTATGAATGCAAAAAATGTTTATGGTGGACGTTTCTACTCGGCTGTAACGATTTAAACGTTATACAAGACTGAGTAGATGCATAACCCACGATTTTGACACCAAGAAAGGCGGTCTTTATACGCACACGCATATCAAGTTTGAATCGCTTAGTTTACCAAAGTCGGTATGAATTGAATCAATATGTCGGAAGGGAAGAAGGAAGATAAAAAATAATTTGATCAAGATAGATAAAAACAGAAATGTAGTCTGCAGCAAGTTAATTTAGACTATTATATAGTCTGTGTAATAACAGTACGATGTTTTAGAGACCCCCCGCAGCAAGCATGTTCTAAAAAGTTGCGCTCGCGCAAAAACTGGCGCAGCACCTATGAAAATATCTAGCGAGATTCAACCTATCACAATGGTGACTTGTGGAGCCAGTAGCTGGCCAGTAGCATGACAACATTTGTATGTATTTGCTTGACATTTTATGTGACAAAATTATGCCAAGTCACCTGACAGATGAGTGAACTACTTGAATTGCGCAAACATGCTAAGCAACATTTCTTGACCTGAGCTTGATGTTTGATGAAATCTGTCAGAACGAGGAAAGAATGCAACATTTTTTTTCAACAAGGTAGCAATACCATCACGTGCAGGCAAATGTATACACAAAAGCCACCACAAAGAAAACCTTTGTGAGCAACTTCTTCGCATGGCGCAGAAGCCGCCAAGCGCGCAATTGTTACAATCTATCTAGAAATAAATCTTCCCTCTTTTCGGAGTGCGTTTAATAATCTACCTCCATAGTAACAAACAGAAGAATGCTAAGAATTAACCAGGCTGAAAACCAAGACGCTTGTTTTTTGTGTTGTGTGTGGCTGCGTTAGCATATGCCATATTACCTCAACACAGTCCAGTGAGTCGAGTCCCATATCGTTGACGAGGTGGCAGTCGACACGAAGTTTATCGGCATCGATCTTATCATACAGCTTAAGCACAAGCATGACACGGTCCTGAATGGTGGCAAGTGAAAGTGGTCCCTTGTCCGAATATTTCCGCACGCTGCTTACCTGCAAATAATATACGTCACACCAATTAGTATATATATATATATATATATATATATATTAAGAGAGATCAATTTTGTGATCAATCAATCAGCCGGTAAAACCACGTGAACTTAAATACGTGTATTTTTAATTCGCTCAAACTGAAAACTCAAAATTCGCTTGATATCTCTAAACGCACAAGCAAATCGTAACATTTTAATCAAGCTTACCAACTTTATATATATAAAAGTAAGCTAAATGGTATATATATATATATATAAATATGGGGTTCCTCTTCCCTACTCCTTCCGGTATGTAGAAACTAAAATGGGGCAATACTGCCAACGATGCAATCACAAGCCAACTGATCATGACAGGTAATCAAGCATAAACGAATATCAACGTTCTCACTTTAATAAACGTAATACCAACGTGGATGTACTAAGCGCACACGCTCGTTATTTTAGTTTATATATATATATATATATATATATATATATATATAACCTCATACTTTTGTAAGGCGTAAAAATGCACGTCGCTATGAGAGCAACATAAGAATTAGTTTCATCCGGTCCCTAGCCATATACGAAGTATATGTGCAAGCAACCAATTAATGACTTAGATTCTAATCTAAGTTTACGGTTTCTTGGTGCTCTGAACAAGGAGACTACCGATCGGATCTCGTTTTCCACTGATTGCATTTGCAAAGGTGCAATTTACGTGCAATGTCTTTCATTTACAATTGATCTCTCTCTCTCTATCGTTTTCATTTTCAAGATGATCTCGCGCATCGCCCTATATGCTTCGCGTCCTTGCCTACATATCGGCCACACATATATATATTTTTTTTCCTCAATTATATATATATATATATATATATAGATATCCATATATATCTTGCAGGACACCGGAAGAAGCGGACAGTCGGCGACAGTATTTGAATAGAATGATTCTCGCGCACCGCATCATGTGAACCGCGTGTGGGAACCACTTCCCAGAGCCGGCCACTCCACTTCCCCTTATATTCTTTCCTTGGTCGCGTCGTCGTCGCATACAATAGTATGACCATCTGTA
The DNA here is from genome assembly GCA_003439945.1 of Dermanyssus gallinae. Classification (NCBI taxonomy): domain Eukaryota; kingdom Metazoa; phylum Arthropoda; class Arachnida; order Mesostigmata; family Dermanyssidae; genus Dermanyssus; species Dermanyssus gallinae. The sequence goes on along the minus strand of QVRM01004961.1, from coordinate 94,652 downwards.
GTAGATTGTCCGTCAGACCGTCAGACAAAACGCGCAAACGTGATCTTCCTCGGGTCAACTTTGCGGAATTGCTCACAACACTACGTGCGTTTCGTGTCGTGACGCTCCTTGGGGCGTACTCGAGGTCAGGAAGGTTCGAATCTACAGAAGGGTAGACAGGCCAGGAGGACAGGAGAGGAGAAGAGAGAGAGAGAGATAGATAGAGAGAGAGGGGGGGGAGGGGAGAGACAGAGGAGGGGGGAGAGACAGAGGGGGGGGGGGCTGACGAAGGCGAGCATCGGGGTATAAGCGTCAACAATAGACGCTGCGCGATGTCCACGGACGAACTGGCTCGTGTCTCGGGTGGGTGGTGACTATTGATGATTGCCTTATCACCACCCCTCATGAGCGCGAGATCACAAAGATGGGTAGATATCAAAGAAGACGCAACCAACCAACGAACAACATACAATGTTGGCGAGAAATAGGGGGGGGGGGGGGGGCGAGAGAGAGATAGAGTGAGAGAAACAGCGAGTGCGCGCGCGAGAGACAGCAGCTAATAAGTACTATTAAAGTGCAGTGATGTCCTTAGACCTACTGAAGCGACTCGACGCGGCCAATGAGCGACGCAAAACAAACACATAACACGACGACCACGAGCACGGCTTCCTCTTGCTGCTGCTACTACTAATAGTTTTGATTATATATATTTTTATTATTATTATTACAGTTTTATTTACTTATATGCAAGAGGCAACAATTGTCTCCTTATGAACGTGTACACCGGATAAATCAAGTCACAAATCCTCCAGGTTCGGGCGGGTCCAGTCTAGCAGAGTTCCACGCACTACTAATACTAGTAGTACTACGACTACTTCAACTACTACTACTACTTCCAGCAGTACTCGCGAGTACTACTGCTCCTGGCTGGCGATGCCGATGATGCTCAACAACAATGTTCTTACTGACCTGGGGCAGGCAAAGGTTGGCCGTCGTCGTTGTCGTCGCCGCCGCGCGTGTTTTTCCGGCAGCAGCAGCGCCAGCCACTGCGTGACGCGCTGGTATCGCAGCAGTGAGAAGAAAGCGATTCGACAATGCCAAAGGCCGATGGTGCCGGCCAGCACGGGTGGCCACGGATGCCACGGATCGAACAGCACCTCCGAACAAAGCGCGACTCGCCATCGCTTGGCTTGCGTTTGCGCCTTTGCGGCGGACCACCACTAACTAACTCCTAGGCAGCAGCAGCAGCAGCACCAGCAGGAGGCAAACGACAACCGATCGGCAAAACACACACGGCAAGGACGGACACACTTTGGTGGCGATCGACAAAGGTGATGATGGTGGTGGTGTTGGTGGTGGCGCGGCCGCCGCCGTAGACAATGTGCCCCCTTTGACCAGCAACAACAACAACATCCAAGCACCACGCTAATTTCTGAACGGCCGGCCGACCGACGTCCGCTGTGCGAGCGATGCGGAGCGACCGGGTTGTCCGACCGAGACGACCAGTCGACCCACTGCGTCGTCTGCTCTGCGCGAGATTCACTGCGTCGTCTGCTCTGCGCGAGATTCACTGCGTCGTCTGCTCTGCGCGCGATTTGCTGCGTCGTCTGCTCTGCGCGAGATTCACTGCGTCGTCTGCTCTGCGCGAGATTCACTGCGTCGTCTGCTCTGCGCGCGATTCGCTGCGTCGTCTGCTCTGCGCGCGATTCGCTGCGTCGTCTGCTCTGCGCGGGATTTGCTGCGTCGTCTGCTATCCGCGCACAACCTGCATTTAGCGCAGGGAGATTGTTCGAGTTGGACTTCGAGTGGATTCGAGCCAGCCGTGTGGTCTCTGCAGGTTCGCTCTCTCTTGCGCTGCTTTTCCATTGTTTTTTGCTTTTAGTCAGTCAGACAGTCAGTAATTCATCCATTCTGTCAGCAGATGTGAGCTCTACTCGTTTGATTGTGATGGTGGTGTTATTTGTTTTTCTTGTTGTTGTTATTTGTTTTTTTCTGCCTGCCTCTTTACCTCTTTTCGGTCGCTCACTCTCGGTGAGACTGTAGCAGAAAGAGGTCGTCTGGTTTGGTAGAAAATGTACGCGCGCACTTTCAAAATAAATGTGAACAATTCTCGAATTTTTTCTTCGGGTCTAATCATATGTTAAGCAAGCATTCGTTAAGTAAATAGTCAGATGGAGGAAGGCGTGAAAAAGACACAGGGTGAGAGAGATGAAAATGACTACCGGCGTTTGACACTTTGAGGGATACGGAGGTCGCGATTTAATATTCAGCTACTGAAAAGCTGATTCAATTATCAATGACTGGAACATTCGACATATCCATATAAAAGAGATGTAGTAGCTTCACAATATGGCGAAGACGTACGAACATTCAAGATAAAGTGCAGTTGCATTGCTTTTCTTCTTGTATAAGGTATCTCCAACCAACGTGACCTTGCGTTAGACATGGCGTGCTATATTAGGTCTGGCTTAATTGAACAAAATTAAGTTTGATCATATGCTTAGGTACCGTTAACGCTAGATCTTGCTGAATATAATTAGGTACGTACTGCCAGGTTTGAACGTGCTTTGCAACACTTGCTTATTGTCGTATTATGCACGTATACACAGCCCGCGTATTGTGCTGTGTATTAAATGCGTCTGCTATGATTTCTTTTCCGCAATGAACGCGATGTGCCCCCATTAAATTTGATTAAAGCTCTTCTATCTTGATTTATTCACGTTCTTCTACTAACTACACCTAGTCATTGACTACAATTATTCAGCCGGTGATTATACAAACACGTTTTTCTTATGTGGTTGGTTCGAAGTCTGCTGTAAAAGAAGATTTTCCGAAGGCTCAATTCATTGAACCGATAGGCGCACCAAGCTTGAACTGGCCCTAACACAAAATGTATGTATATATATATATATATATATATATATATATATATATATACGAAATTTAAAGCGCTGTCACTTTCGGTTTGGTCAATTAATCAAAATCGGAAATTAAAACATGTTTTTGTATCTACAAGCGATATGACGTCACAACGTCTTCTCGATCAGTGCGTGTCTCTCCAAGCAAGTGCGTTAGCATTTATGCTTGGCTTTGCGTGCCAATGCATGAGGTACGCGGTAATAAATATTACGCGTTTCTTAATGACCACTAATGTGAGCGTTGCAGCTATTGTTATTGTTATCATTTATTATTAATAGACCAATGTCACTTTCATCAGTTCTCCTTCTCAATTACTACTGCTCTGTTACTTCTACGACTACTAATCAACCATAACGTACACCAGTACAATCTTTCAGTCATGCTCGTCCCAGCTGCCGGCCATCGCGCAGTGTGAGCTTCACTCTAAACAACGAGATCCCGCGGCCACATCTCTTGACTCTTGTGTGTGTTTTTTTTAAATAATTCTAGGCGCATCCTCCGCCCCGTGGACGCGCTTGAAATCGCCGTGCGCCTCAATATCTATCTTTAGTGAGAAGGCCGACCGAAACCCGAGCATGTCGAGATGGGTCTGGGGTTGCTTTACCAACAGTCCTTGTGGCAGCAGCAGCAGCAGCGGTATATAGTTAATAATTTACTGGCCAATGAATGAGCATCGCTTAAAGAAATGTCGATCAACGCCGGGGATCGAATCGACGAGCGACACCCCCGTACATGACAACCAGAGAGGCGCCCTACACCAATCGTCTAGATCATGCCGCCACTGATCTGATGTGTAGCAACGCTAGACTGTATCTTATAAACTTTTCGTGCGGACCCAAGCTCAGCCAAGATTTAACGTCCACGGGACTGCTTTTTGCATTGCTTCGCATAGACGGACCACTCCCATAAATACAAATGTGCAACAGTGGGGCTCGAACCCGCGCACCTATGCGTCTCCTCCGGTCGCGAGGCGCATGCACCCACCACGTCACCGGGCTCGACCCGAAAGCATCTTAACTTTCTACTCTACCTTCGATAATTGATTTGTTGACCAACAAACGCATTGCCTACCGCCGCAGCCTGCTTGTTCAGCCAGCCCGATCAGCCGCCCGGTTACACATGGAAGCTCGATTTCCCTTTCCTGTATTCCATCTCCTCATTTAAATCAACAGCAGCAGCACCCGTAGCAGCAGCAATAAAAGCAATAAATAACAACGGTCATGAATGACACAGCTTTGTAAAAACGCGCCCACAAAAATTACACTACAACATTAGCAACAACAAGAATAGCAACAACAGCAGAAGTAGCAGCAGCAGCAGCACAGCCACAACAACAACAAAAACAACAACAAGGAAACCGTGCACGTGGTCAGCTGATCTGCAGATAGGATAGCGTTATAGCTGTCAGCTGGTCGTCCGAATTCGTTGTCGTCATGTGAGTCGTTATATCCTTATTGTTGTTGTTGCTGTTGCTGCTGCATGTAGGTATACGAAACATTACTTGCATAGTCTAACATTGGACGGCGATGAAGAGCAACTGCAAAGCATATAGTGTATAAGGAACAACAAGGAGTACGAGACAAACAACATACCGGTTTCGGTTTTTCTTCTGTTCTGTCGCGCCGCTTCGCATTGACACTGGCCACTTCATTGTGCCGGTGCGAAAGTGAAGCAGGCGGCAGCAGCAGCAGATGCAGTAGGCTTTTATAGTTCATAATCAACCTGCTTTGATTCTCGTGTGATTGTCTATTGTCGTGTGGGCACCGGTTATTGATTGACATTGATTTCGTTCGTGAGAGAGGTAGCTGGGCACCTCTTAAGTTTTTTGCTCGAAAGGCTATTCGTTCGTGAAGTTAAACGCGTAGGCATCCAACGACAATGATTACAGTTGTTATGGTTGTTTAACCAGGTTTAAACAGTTGTATATTATCCATACGATTAGCAACAGCGAGTGCGTACTCTACAAGACCGTCCCTGCCAACAATACGCGACACCCATTACGGATCCAAGACCACCTGCTGCATTTACGTACTGTATTAATAATTGCTCCATTACATCGGCGACGCCTAGCTAGGAAATAGCGGTTGTGATCATGGTGAGGGTGGTGGTGGTGGTTGTGGTATTTGGTGGTGGGAGAAAGTGAGGCTTGAGCATTTTTCCGTGTAGGCAGAACACAACAACGGGAGTTCGTCTTTCATTGACAGATAGATAGATACATAGATAGACAGCTTTCGATCAGAATCCTTCCCTAGCAGCCGCAGCAGTTGGCAGAAGGAAAGCTTCAACTGGTACACCGCACCTGCTCTGGTGACGGTAAACTTTTTCGGGCTGACTAACAGCCGCCAACATTTAAGGGGCCCGAAACGGTATTGCCTTCGCGGAAAATACGGACCCACAATAAATGAAGCTGTGCAACGGCAGGGATCGAACCCCCTGTAGCACCTCCTGTATGTAGCACCTTCTCCACAAGTCGCAAGACGCACGCGAATGCACCCACTAACTACCACGCCACCATCGGACTCTACTGCTCTGTCTAACGGTCTGACAACTAAAAACTGTTCATTGTGCCTCTGCGAACACTGCTGGTTCTGTGTGCAAGCTGTACAGTAATCGATGCTTTACGCCACGCTCCATTCCTCATATATTCACTGTTATCACGAGACATTACGCTAAAAGTAGCGTCTTATCATCTTTCTAACATAACGGCTAAAGGTATTTTCTCAATTAAAAAAACTTCTAATTTGACGGGTACTAACTTAGTATTCTATATCAAAGTGTTCTTGTCAGTCGGTATTGATTGGTCGGGTTGTCTAGAGTCTTAAAGTGCTTGCTGGCTTAGCGGCGCTATTCGTTATTGTTACGGCACTGTCACGTCGGACACGCTGTGGCTCGGTGAGACAGTTCGTATATATATATAATACATATATATATATATATATATATATATATATATATATATACGTATACGTGTATTTAACGATGTGCAGGTAATATAATAACCTGTGTGAGGTGTGTGTATATGCTTCTGGGCGTTTTGTTTAGTACAACACTCCGTGACGTGGTGGAACTGGTGAAGTGTCGTCTTCCATTTCGTTGAGTGCGTGACATTCGGCCACTGTTGTTGTTGTTGTTGCTGGCCACTACAGTCGTAGTCCGTAAGTGTTGCTGCTGCTGCGGCTGCTACTGCTGTCGTGAAAGTGCAGGAAAAGTGACTGACTGTGTCTGTTTGTAAGCGTCGTTCAACATGACTTCCCGCCGCTCCTTTCCTGAACTGCGAAACGACCGCATTCTGCGAGCTGCTCGAGGGGACACGGTTGATGTGGTACGTCTTCGATACTGCACGTTAGTGGAGGTTATCATTAATAATATATATATATATGTATGTATATATATATATATATATATATATATATATATATATATATATATATATATATATGCGCGGCGACAGTCAATTAAGGGTTATTAACATTTTGATATGGAATACGAAGTTGGTACAGAAATTTTTTTTTAATTGAGAAAGTACATTGTAGCCGTTATGTCTGAAAGATGACAAGATCCGAAGATGGACGGCCCGGAACCTTTCGGCATGGGCTATACGAGATATACAATTGTTTTGCAACTATTTGGCATAACTTGGACTTGGATTAACTTTGGATATTTTCGAAATCCCCCACCACATGCTTTCCTTTAGCTTGACAACGGGAGTGGGCTTACTGGAGAACATCTTACTTTTGAAAAAAACGACCCACAGAAAAAGGTCTGGCAGCTCTCACGAACGAGGTGACAGAACGTCTGCTTTCCGGAAAACACGCGCCCATCAAACTTTTCAGCCAAACATATGATAGATCATGATCAATTCCTGAACAGAATGCTTGTTTTCGTAGTAAGAGGTAGTAGTAACTGTTAATGGCGTCGCTCCCCTGACCGTGAGCAGTCACTGTGGCTGCCTGTATCCAAGTACATTCTTCATACGTTATTCATCCAAATGCACCTTCTTGAATTCAAGTCTCGAAGGCAAGCGATCTTTCTCGAGGTTTGTAAGATTTGTAAACCTAGGTGAACATGTGTACACTGGTCTCTGGAGGATCGTGTTGCTGAAACAGTCCGAGCTTTGTTTGTAATATGAATGTGTACTTGACCTGTACAGTCTATTGCCGTTACAACCAAGTGACCACGTCCCCGTTTATTCTCTAACTCTTCTCGTCCATAATCAATCATGCAGACGTGGCCCCTTGCTTAGGAACTTTATTGTCGCCCCGACACAACATTCTTCTCCCTTCATGCAAAGTAGAGGAGCTAATGCATCAAAAAGCGACTTGTGAGCTGAGGGCTTAGCCCGGCCAATCTTAAGTCGGCTAATTCACTCAAGCGTTGGTCGGATGACCAAAAATTCACTTCTTCCTGCAGGCGCGTAGACTTTAGTCGGTTCCGCTGCCTGGTCGCCGGTTTCGGTGAAAAGTGGCCTATTTATTTGATTGACTATAGATAGACTAACGCGACGCGTCCACGAGTAGTATGGTGGCTGCGAACATTGCAGTATCACTATGCTAACTCAGCTTCACTCCATGGGTGGCACATTTTTTGAACCCATACGGAACTCATCTACTCATGAATTGTATCGTATTTGGTTTCGGCTGATTTTTGAACTCAACCCTCACTCATAGGCGCATGTTGTTTCAGCAGCGTGCCAACTCATGGTGCTGACATGGCCTGCGATAAGCCGCCAAGACATCCTTACATGGGCTTTTCCCTCGGTGTAGGAGGTTTACCTGCTCCCAGGCGAAGGCTATCCAGTCGCGCCCGGGTAGCTTCAGACAATCGGGTTTGTCGACGATATAGGCGCAGCAGTCGTGTGGTTTCCTGTTACGCCGCTTGAACTTCCACGAGCGAATGCGGTTTTTACCTCTCACAGCCATTTGCTTTTCTCAACGTGAGGTCTAGCCCATAGTGAACGAATTCGGGCAGTGGCATCGCGTAGAAGCGACTTAGTGGCATCAGGATAGCTTCACTGTCACATCGTACATTTCATCGTCGCACTCTCACGCTTGCACAATGGCTTTTGATATTCATTCTGAATAGCATGTACCGACAGAGTGGTTGGTCGACTTACTGGTGCATTTCGTTAGAACAGGCATACTCGTTTGCCTGAGTTGCATATTCGTTTCTTATTTGTTATTCTGCTCGGCGCAGGGTCTGTGTTGACACTGCCTTACGGTTCATTCGGTGTTTTCGCTAGAATTGCACACTTTTTCATATGAAGACACGAGTCAGCTTTGCAGTCAAGCTTGCCGGAAGCCGGTTGGCCGGACAGTGCCATCTTCTCAGTGCTGCGTGAGAAGCCTCTCGTTTGCCTCGTCCCCGGGAAGCTGCAAACCTTATTTATCGTCAGCCATTGTTTTTTCCAAAAACGTATTTGGTCACCTTGACGGAATCCTCTAGTGCCTTTAATTATCATTAATTCGAGCCTGGCATTTCGTTTTTCATGCGCTGGGATAGTCCTTGTGTGCAGATTAATTCGCGTGTAGCTCGCAGCGGAGCGTAGTTATTCTGTAAAGTTTCGGCCGGGGAGATCTGGTTCTCAGCGCTTGGTGAGCTATTGGCAAGGAGGCGTAGGGCATCTTTGCCTTGTATTCTATGAATTTTTACTGTATACTCAGAAGTCATAGTTGTCTATACGGGTCCTGACAACTTAGGCAGGGTAACTGGTTGCCGCTTGAACAACGGCGCCTTGCCAATTCCGAATTTGCGAGTTCTACTGGAAATGGCTTGAACAGTTAGTTATCCGAGCTAGTTTGTAGCCACTTCGTCGGGACTAATGTGTACTTGAACTGCACACACCATACAACTTAGGTCAGTTTATACTCTGATAATGGCACGCCCGGCATTATTGCCCGCTGGGCACTATGTGACTACATGGTTGTTTCGTCTCTAATATTATTTTCGCCCAGATACAATCTGTTAACATGGCCTTTTTATTAAGAACTCCATTATCTCCCGTCGTTGTCACTCCAACGTATATGACTTGGTACGGTAGTCTTTTATTTTTAGAATGTTTAACTTGCCATGTAATATGGTGCTCTCATATGAATAACATTGTCTAATACTTTAGCAGTATGGCTGGCCGGAATGCAGGTTAAGAGCATTGCTCAGGATAAAGTGGGAGTTAATAATAAAAGTGAGTCCAAATGAGAGGTGGCGTTGCTTTCGTCCGTCATATTGGAGCTAGCGGACTAAACATGTCAATAAGGATTAGAAACATATTAAAATATATTGGTACGAATGCTCTACGCAGAAGAAGAAATCGAAAAGTTTCTGGCGCTCATCATGACAGATGGAGAGATCGCCAGATTCAACGGGCCGCGGCAAGGGCAGCATGGCGGCAGGAATTGCATGCTTAGCCCTCTAAAAGCCCCAGAAACCTGCTTTTGTAAAAGGAAAGATGTAGAAGTCGGCTGAGCCATATGCGCGATCAGCGAAATTACTGACTTGAAATTCTGCCTTGTCGTACAGCTAGCTGAGAGATGGATACGAGGTACAAAACTGCCCAAAAAATAGAAAGTTGAGGGTAAATAGTACTACAAGAGCACAAACCATGTAGGTCACGAAGTAGTCCTAGTGAGCATAGTCAAGACGTGCCATACTGTATCTGAGGGTGGCCTCCTAAGGAACACGATGATACAAAAAGCGCCGATGTAGGATTATTCCTGAGGCATGCAAAAACAGAGCTGAAACGCCGACTGGCATTACGATGACGAGAAAGAAGACACCATAGGCTACGACCAATATAAAGTTACCGTTCTAAATACGGTCGAAATAGCTTCAAAAAAAGAGGAACCATGCCTCGTATGGCTGACACGTATGGCCACGAGTCCCACAGTCTCTAGCGCAATTGCATTTCATATAAACCACCGCAGCATGTGCCCTGTGCCACAGTGAAGGCTTTAGCATCCCGCCAGCTATTCTGTCCGATGCCAAAAACAGATAGTGTCGGTGAGGGCCAGTGTAGGTTAAGGATAATGGTGGTGCTTTATTGTTCTGCGCGTGGCTTTATATTTGGACAAACGCATTTGCGTACAAGAAATTCCAGCCAGGATATAAAATTAACAATAGGCCCACGGCCACATAAGTAGGTATGCAGGGCTGGTGTTCGTCTTCTGATATCCGATTCAAATGATGAGCGCTTCATTGACACTGCGCCATATTCAAATCGTATAGAGATAGCTTTGGGGGGGTGCTACGTGCGTCCTCTGTGGCACTCGCCAGGAGGGCAATGTGGCATATACGTTACAGTTCCCCCAGCGGATAGATCTAGAGTATCTCCGAGCAGGCCACCTTTGGTGATGTTCTCCGTGTCGGGCAATGAAACAATTGTCTTCCGGTGTCTCTAGAATTATCGAGTTGCTGAAAATGCGTTGCTGAAAATGTCCAAAAGTGTAAATGTGCCGGGAACTCGCCGTGACCTGTAAGGACCTGTGTGATGTGGTAAGTTAGTTCTCCAACGGATCTATTTGTCCAAGGGCCAATGTCCGGGATAAGTGCGTTGCCAGAAGATCCTGGTTTGCCTTTTTACATGGCTTCCCACTCACGTTATCATCCTCCATCATCTGCGCTGCAGGTGTGCTGACCGTTCCGTCATACCTGATGATTCTCAGCGCAGCCACCCTCTCTGTATCTTCCGCAAACACATCTTTGTTTCCTTGGGTAGCAGTCGCCTGCTACATCCACACAGCTGAGCCGAACATTACACTGACTCTCCTGCCTTCATGAGCAATCGTGTCTTTTCCGCCTGAGCATCGTAGGCGTTCCGGAGGAGCCGCGCAATATCTTTAATCACTCTAAGTGTCTCATCGGCGGCGATCTTGACATCAGTAGTTCCTTGTGCGCAGCGGTCGAGATGGACATCAAGACACCGAACCGTATGCGAGATCTTGATCTCTTCTGCTGCCAGTGCTAGCTTAACATGGCGACCGTTCACGGTTTCTGAACCCGACATTCCACACACTCAGTCATCGGCGAAGTGTTAAACGTAGCAAAGAAATGCACCGAGCGTAAATCGGTCACATTGTGTGGCCGTCCTCTTCGATATCCAAAACGCCTTCAACACGCTTTTCTGGGATGCCATAAACAAAGTATACTTGTAGACAAAAGCGTGTTCCGCTATTTACGACGTAGCCTAGCGTCGTACCAAATAGAAAGACAGATCACACCTGCAAAAGCGTGGACTATGCAGTCACAGCCGGGGTCCCCCAGGAGTGCGTACTAGGACCAACTCTATGGAATATAACTAACTTACCATGTACTACATAGATTCCCACACACCCCCGGGAGTCCAGACTGTCGCCCACGCACGTCGACGAGGACCGACTCGAACGAACAGCCAACGGAGTGTCAAGGCTCCGAAGAAGAAGCAACTCATTTAAACAGCCCGAAGCGCCCTCCACTGAATTCAAACTTACGCTTAGAAGAACATCCAGTAACTCCCACACCAGTGCTTACTAGCACCTGGCCGTGATAAGGGGCTGGAATAGGAGTTCTTAAAGGGTAGGCGGGCATTGCCTCAGTGTGCAAATGTGCAATTATTGAATAAATTCAATGTTGTATTCCAAGATGTTCGGCTATGCTGCCGAAAAAAGCTGCCGAAGCCTCAGCAGAACTACGAAAAATTCAACCGTAGTCTAGACGAGCAACCGACTTGCGGGCAACTGTCTTCTAGCATTAGTGGTTGAATGAAGCGTCATGCTATGTGCCTGCCCCTCTGAGAGCGTACGTCGACCATATTTATATATATATAGCAAAAGAGAGAGAGATACTTACACTCCCGCCGCCCGCGATTTAATACGCGCGGACATAACGCGGGAGTGCCCATCAGCCCGAATAGACAGGCCAGCGGATCCCCCGCCCTCCCCCCTATCGAGGTTCGGAATGGAGGCTCCACACTACTCCGCCCTAGTATATATATATATATATATATATATATATATATATATATTGTGAACCAGACTTGCATGTAAACGAGAACTGAGCTAAAATAAATGCGTGTTTTCCGCGGTTTTTCTTGCTGTTTTCTTAGGTGCCAGTATGGATTATGCGTCAGGCGGGCCGCTACCTGCCAGAGTTCATGGAGTTGCGGAAAACTTTTTCGTTTTTCGATATGTGCCAGAAGCCGGAAGTGGCTTGTGAAGTCACCTTGCAACCGATTCGCAGGTTTGCGGTTGACGCCGCGATCATCTTTTCTGACATCCTGGTTGTTCCCCGAGCAATGGGTTCGTTAAGTACATGCATTTTTTTAGATAGTGTTTTTGTAGTCTATCTCGCTATATACATTTCTCCGTCTCTCTCTCCCTCTCACACTCTATATATATATATATATATATATATATATATATATATATATATAGCGAGAGAGAGAGTCTCCCAGAATTCGCCTTACAATCTTTGGTATATAGTACAAGGGGGCGGATATGTCTTCTGAAAAAATGGTAACTGCGATAACTGAACCCCTTTTCTTGATATTCAGTAGGTCTTATGAGGATGGCATTGTGCCAAAACATTTTCGGCAATCAGTCGTAACCCCTGTGCATAAGAAGGGTCTAAGGTCAAATGTAGATAATTACAGACCTGTAGCTCAATCATCTATCGCATGTATCATCTTTGAAAAACTGCTAGTGGACCACATTTTTAATTTTTTTCAATCTAAATGCTTGCTGGATGAGAATCAACATGGTTTTACTAAAGGCAAATCCACGGCAACTCAACTCGTCGAAATGACTCAAGATTGGGCTGTTATGATAAACAATAGGCTGGCCTTTGATTGTATATATTTTGATTTCTCGAAGGCATTTGATAGAGTAAACCATGTAAAACTTGTACAAAAGCTTAGGTACTTGGATGTAGATACTCGCTCTATATCATGGATTGCTAGTTATCTTACCCGTAGAGAGTTCTGCGTTCGCGTAAACAATAGCTTTAGTGAGTCGGGCACGTGCCCCTCAGGTGTTCCTCAGGGATCAAGCCTCGGGCCACTTTTATTTTGCACATTTGTTTTAGATCTTAGAAACGTTATTCCTGAGTCGATAACTTATAAGCTTTATGCTGATGATTTGAAACTATACGGACCTTCCAACACCGCTAGCGAAAGGCAAGTACTACAGAGTACGATTGAAGCGGTTTCTAAGTGGTGTGTGGATAATGAAATGCTTATATCAGTGCCAAAATGTGCTGTATTGTGTTTAAAAGAAGCCCATAACTACACGCTACATGGGGAGGCTATCCCTATTTTAAATTGTATTAGGGACCTAGGGGTTGCGGTGACACCGCAACTGGATTTTAGCACCCATATTACACAAGTCATCCGATCAGCTAATCTTATATCTAATACCATATTTCGTTGTTTCATAATTAATGATTACAATTTTTACATGAGGCTTTATAATAGTTTGGTTGTACCTAAGTTTCTCTATTGCTGTGAGGTTTGGCGGCCTTACTTAGATAAACACATTGAAGCAATGGAAAGTGTACAGAGGAGATTCCTTCGTCGTGTCTCGTTAAGGTGTAACGTTGCCCGAAATTCTATTGTGATAAGCCCTATTCGGGAACTTCAGTCCAGAGCGGATTATCGCATGTTCAATCGTATTATAAACTCATCAAATAAGTCAAATTATTTTAGCATTCGGTTGAACAATCTTAGAAGCGGTAACACCATCTCGTCGAAACAAATTGCCAAGACAGATCGTGTAAATAACATGTTTTCGTGGCGGATGGCGAGGGCAATGAGAACTTACAGCACTAACAGTGCAAATGTCGCCACACAAGTAAACTGACTATTGTATGTATCTAGGTAACGGTTTCTAAAATGTAAATATTGTCCCCCCTTTGACTAAATAAAGGTGCATTTGATTTGATTTGATTTAACTGAGCATGAAAGCCAAAATATAAGAATTGCAAAGAATTTCATTACTTTATAATTATCTTATTAACTATTGCAAATTTTCCTTACTTGATTCTGCGTAGGTATGAATCTCGAGATGCGACCTGGAGAGGGTCCTGTATTTACGGAGCCTATAAAAGATCCGGCCGATCTTTGCCGACTCAAGACCATCGACGTAAAAAAGGATCTCAGTTATGTGATGAGTGCTATCACTACGACACGACACGCCCTAGAAGGAAAGGTAACGTGTCGATAGGTCTTCAGCGAACTTCAAGACTGTCTCTAGAATTAGTCAGTAGGAATCGAAGTTTTGACTCTACTTTCAAATTTTCCCTAAAGATGAAGCTGATTTATTCCGTAAGCTAGGACCGCGTTTGGTATTATTGGTACAGCAAATTGTCATATAAGTCATGTTACATGATATGTGCACATGAACGGGTTAAGAATTTACAGCACTGATTTAAATGATTTAAGTTCACATTAACCTATTGGGCTTATCTAGCGGTTCGTTTGGCTATTCTGTACTGCGTACTTAGCGTGTAGTTTACCAAAACATAATATATATATATACATTTACTTTACATGCACTATCATATTTATATATATATATATATATATATATATATATATATATATATATATATATATATATATATATATATATATATATATATATATATAATGTGATATATTTATGTTATATATATATATATATATATATATATATATATATTGTCTTGTCTCCTGACTGCAAACTCGACGACCAGGTACCGCTTTTTGGCTTCGCGGGCGCTCCGTGGACGCTCATGTGTTACATGATTGAAGGCAAGGGATCGAAGACGCAATCGAACGCTAAGAAGTGGCTCTACTGCTATCCTGCCGAGGCTGAGAAGCTCCTGCGGAGACTCGAGAATATCATCGCAGAATACATGGTTGCTCAGGTAGAAAAATCGTTTTGATTGCTATTCGTAATAGCATGTTTTGTATAATAAATAAATAATTACAGCACCATAGCATACGCAAAGGGCAGCACTGACACTACGACGGATGTGTGGTATTGATATTCGGTAAGGCAATAAAATGTCTTCTAATGCGTTATGCGCTTGAAAACAAGTAACGAGCAGGGGTCGAGAGAGGGGTGTTTGAGCCGTTTGATCATATTGAACATGAGAGATGTTCAACTTTGGCAGAAGGTGCCGTGGGCTAGCACGTTGTTTGGCTGACGTCTGTATGGTGCCGCCACCTGTTAGGTGACTGCCATTAGGCCGCAGGGCCGCTTGCCTGGCCGCTTGGTCGAACGTTGACATCATGCCGATGATGCATCAGTCATCATGACATGCATGCATGCATGCATGCACGCACGAGAAGCATACCTAACTCTAACTAGAGTTGACTTACCGCTTCTTAGTAAATGCCCGTTCAGGGCTAAGATTACGGCTCTGCCTATCGATTTGCTGTGCATGAAGCGTGAATGCTCTTTGGATTGGACGAGCCGCCGCCCCTTGGACTGGGCTAGCGGCAATAACAATAATAGAGATAGATAGAGGTAGATGTGGTGGGGCTGATAATCGACTTGACCGGTAGATGTGGTAGCTGATATTCGACTTGACCTTGTCGTTCGTTCGTATCGTTGCACGTAACTCTGTCGGTAGGCACAAGCGGGGGCGCAACTGCTGCAGCTTTTCGACACCAACGTGGGCTTCTTGGATCAGCGGTCGTTTCTACGCTTCGTGCGGCCGGGATACGTGCGCATCGCCAAGGCGGTTCGCGACGCTCTGCCGGGATCGGAGTGTCCGCCATTGTGTCTGTTCCCCAAGGATGCCCACCTGAACCTGGTGCATCTGCGCGACGTCGGATTTGACGTCGTTGGCGTGGACTGGGCCGTCACGCCTGAGAAGGCCCGCGAAGCGCTCGGAGACGACGTCACCATACAGGTACGAAAACGGGAACTTCGAATCAGAGCGTCATGTGTAGGTCTAACAATCTTTGGAGCGTGGTCCAATATAAATTTATATATATATATATATAAAGTGCGTTGCAAAAAATTTGCAACTCATGTTTTTTGGTGATAATTTCGGCTTGATTTATTGGAACGTTTTGAAATTTTAAGGGCATGATGAACATGACGAAACACGAGTATGTTGTTAATTTATTAACACTGTGGATCGGTGCACTGGCACTCCCAAAGTAGTCCTGATCCTGGAAGCAGACATTTGGTCATGAGTAGCCAACTGTATGATCCTACGCCGATCTCGAATAGTCAAGACTGGCTTACGCCCACTGTTAGATCTGCACCTTTGGTTCACTCCAGGGTGTAAGAACCTGCTGATGGTGCTCTTATGCCGTCCTAATCTGGTTGCTATAGCAGTTACTGTATGACCGAGCTCAGCATATGCCTCAATTCTTGTCTTTTCGTTATCCGAGAGATCCTTTGTACGACCCATGGTTTAAACATATGCTTCGCTGTTAGTTTAGTCACAACGACTGAGCTGTAGAATACTTTGCAGCTATAGAATGATTGATTTAGCTAGACAATATTCCTGACATTTGATCCCCGGGATCGAATATAAGCTGTAGCATCGACTATCCTTTACAAACAAGAGCTGTGTTGTTAGCATGTTATTGTTGCTAATATTTTTATATAACACTGTTTTTTACACTTTTTTATTTTTTTGTATGAACCGATTGTGAGATTGAGACGAAATTAACAACATACTCGTGTTTCGTCATGTTCATCATGCCCAAAACGTTCAAATAAATCAAGCCGAAATTATCACCAAAAAACATGAGTTGCTAATTTTTTGCAACGCACTTTATATATATACTTATATATATATATATATATATATATATATATATATATATATACATGCATATATATACATGTATATATATATATATATATATATATATACATGCATATATATACATGTATATATATATATATATATATATATATACATGCATATATATATATATATATATATATATATATACATGTATGTGTGTATATATATACACACATATATATATACAATTTATTAAGAATACCGATGGAGCGACAATTGTCTCCTGAGAACGTGTGCACTGGGAATATTACTCTATCTCGTATAAAGTGGGTTGGCACCACTTCAGCAGCGTGCCGCGGACGGACGCCGCGTTCCCTCGTTGGACGTCTAGGTCAAGGCGCTGTCTCAAGAAAGCCGCAGATCTCTTGTCTCCAGCTGCGAGGTTTAGCTGCTCGCCGACTCTGTGGAGGAGTTTGCGGGTTAGGTTGCCTCGGCCGCTCAAGGTTTCAAACGCTAGCGGTTGAAATTCATGTGGGTACTCTATTGAAGCGTATTTTGCGAGCTTCCTTGTCTCGGCTAGATCACCAGCGTAACCTGCCGAGGCCGCTCCGCCACCGACCATTGAAGGTGCTAATGAGTCGGTAACTGTGGCGTCCCAGACAAGCATCCTGCCCCGGCTGAAGGGGGTTAGAGTCATCCCGTCCGGGCGTTTGCCGTCGTCGGCGGAAAGACCCTGGGGCTCTAGAATACAGGGAAATCCGCTAGATCGGAGAGCTCGGCTAAAAGTGTTGTTAATACTGGCATGTCGGGCACGCCGTCCTGCACTCATGACGCACGACAACCCATGATGGGCTAACTTGTCAACAGGTTGACCACACTTGCATTGGTGAGGAGTTACAAGATCACAGCTGAGCCGAAGTCCTGCCCCGATTCGGGTAGTTTCGTCGTCCAAAAGGGTGCCCAGTGGGGCGCTTGGAAGCGCATGCAGCCAGGCTCCGGATCCCTTAGCTGCGACCGCCCGAAGACGAGCCTTGCGGCGTCGTCAATGGCGTCCGCGAGTAAGCCGCAATATGCTTTTTTGTGCAACAACGCGCTCCAGTCGTGTTGGCTTCGAGGATTGTCCGGGGCACCACTGCAAATTGTCTTTAACTCCTCTTGAAGGCGTCTTGTGAGGTCCTTGTACTGAACAGCGCCGGCTTCGTCTAGAAGTGCAATGACCTTGTTCTCAGATCGAAGAAGAGAGGAGACTATCGCTGGGCCAGCCGAGATAAGTGGATCCGGGATCCCCAGGCCTCCCTTGGAAATCGGTAGTTGCGCCTGCTTTCGAGCGGGGGGTGCCAGCGAAAGATTAAGGAGGGACTCGAGGGTGTTCAGCGTTAACTCGTTCAATGGACGAAGGTCGTCCAATTGCCCTGTTAGATTCGCTCCTCGAAGAAGGTGGTTGACCCTAGTGGCTGAGAACGACGAACGAAGTAAAAAGAGAGCGCGATGAGCGCCGAGCGGGGTGAGGTTGTTAGCGACGTCCTTTAACGCGCTTTGCCATTTTTTGAGAACGCGTGGGAGTCCTTGCGGTCGGAGGGGGACTCCCAGAAGCTCCAGGTCATAGTCGTGGGTAATCTTACAACCCGGCAATAAAGCTTGGAGGGGACGGAGGTCAGGCGCCTGCGCACTATCACCCGTAACGTAGATCTCGCACTTCTCGGGATTCAGCTCCAAGCCTGAAATCTGGCGAAATTCAAGCACGCGCCGAATATCTTCGGCAACCATGGATGCGTCTCCCCCCAGTACGCCATCATCAAGGTACCAAATGTTTAGTGAGCTGTTAAGGGAGTCAACAAGCTCTTTGATGCTCAGGCAAAACAATGGAGGAGCCAGAGGATCGCCCTCTTGCAGTCCCGTGACCGAAGATATGAGATCATCCGGGAGAACCAGGTGAGAAGAGTAACGGTACGCTTGATGGACATGGTGTGCCAACTGGGGGCAGTGCGCCCCGACCGCCTTTAACAAGTGATCCCGTCTTACAGAGTTGAAGGCATTCCTAAAATCCAGCTTTACGAGAACCCCAGGTAGTGAGCGTGAATCGATAAAGGCTCGGGCGGCATGCACGGCGGCCTCGGCCCCGGCTTGTGCCGCAAAGCCAAGCTGGTGGGGACCAATCGCCTCGCGGATCCTATCTCTGGTTCTATTACAAGCAATCTTTGCGGCTAGCCTGCGCAGGGTGGAGGAGCACGCAATTGGCCTCACTGACCCGTCTTTCTTCTGTAAGGCAAAAAGCCTGGCTCCAAAGATTATAGGTCGCAGTTGAGGTGGAGGGACGCCCCACAAAAGCAAATCTACGATTTTGGCCAATGCGGCTGCCAACCGGCCGGCTGTGTCCCCCAATGTCGGAGAGAGTAGGTCTATTAGTAATCGTGGTCGGATGAAGTCAAGACCCCCGGCGGAGCTTCGGGCAAAACTCTTGACTGCGGCAATAACTTCTTCTCCCGAAGTGGTACATGGAAGCGGAATCCCGGGGAGGTCTGGCCAGTCCAGGTCTGGCGGGGCCGGGGGTGCTTATTGCGAAGGGCTGCCAGGTGATCTGTGCCGGGAGCCAGTACGTCCGACGATCCAATCAACCTAGCTGCCCCTGAAACGTCACCCTCAGTTAGCTTAATAATAGTCTGGCGGACACGGTCATTCTTAAAAGTGCGGTTTTTCTTAGTGACCGGGGCTACGACATCGGCTAGCCGCAATCCATTGGAGAATTCCCGCAAATTATGACGAATAATGACGGAGAGTGATTCCGTATCGTTGCGGGAGAGAGGAAGCCGAAGAACCACTGGCACGAACGAGAAAAGCGTATACCACGCTTGTTGGTTATTATCGGCTATGACTCCCGAAAGAACATTTGCCAATGCCTCCGCCACCTGTTTCCTTACGGATTTCGGAACAATTCTTAACAGTCTTGACCTCTTTGCTACACCCTGGATATCTTCGATGATGCGGGCGGTCTGTTGTGCGTTGTTATCGATCGGCGTGAAGGAAGTTGCGAATGAGCTGAGTGAGGCTGGTGGATGCTTGGCTGCTATATGCCTCGTAAGCCCTCTTCTTGTGTACTGTCCGTTGCATAGGGGGCATGCTGTTTGCTGTGAGTGTGTCGTCGACCGCCGCTAGATATGTTGTTGGGGTCGTGCTGCATCATTATTGCATTATTCGTTTAAGGCCCTCCAACATTGGCAAAAGCTGCAGGAGGGGTTCTAAAGCCTGCACTAAAGCCCTAAGCTGGCCCAACAGGTCTGATCCGCCTCCTGACACGACTTGCGACAAATGAGTCGCAGCGTCGGCCAAGACATGGATAGGCCGCGCGGATTTGGGTGCTCGGCGGGCTGTAGCGCAGTTTAGTCGTCGCCGTGGGGCAAACGTCTCCCTGTTGGCGTAAGGTCTCCCTGTACGCTTCTTTAGCTTCTTGGCGGGGAGTGGCCTTGGAGCAGGCAGCAGCAGCTGCGGGTCAGGGTCCTCGGGAGACTGAGAAATTCCGCGAACCACGTTGGCGTACGTTGGTTGCCCCCTTGGATGTTGCTGTGACGTGTCTGATTGGGGCGTGGGGCTTGGTCGACCATCGGTGATCTCTGCTGCTGGGTGCGTTACCCGAACCTGTTGCAAAGTTCTGGCTTCGAGAAATAGCCTGTTCCTTTCTCTGAGATAGGCTAAGCGGGGGCACGAAGGCGACCCGGACGGGTGAGCCCCCCTACAGTTGATACACCGCGCCTGATTAGTACAGTCTGCAGCAAGATGACCTGAGATGCCGCACTTTTTGCAAACTTGCTGTTGTGTACACCGTTCCGCGAAGTGCCCAGGCCGTAGGCATTTGTGGCAGAGCCTAGGCTGGTCAGGTTTAAGCACGACCTGGTGTGATTGAAATCCCAAAAATAATGATGTTGGGGGTTGTCGGGTAAACGAAAGGATCACTTTACCCATAGGGACCCTAGCACCGCCGTGCAACCGCGTAAGTCGTTTCACCTGACTGACCCCAAGCGGTGCTAGTTCCTTTAAAATTTCGTCCTCTGTTAGGCAGGTTGGAACTCTCTGAATGGTTGCTCGAAACGACGATAATGATGGATCATTTTGTGTGTTCTCCTGAGTGTCGGCTTCGCTTTCCGGTGGCGAAGCTGGCTTCCTTCGCTTAGCGCCAACGCTTGGTTGGTATGCTGAGGTGGTTTCACATGGTACATCTGTGTCCATCGTCGGCGCAGATCCAATATTCTCAGTCGTTCCCGTTCGTGGATGCTCGTTAGACACCGACGCGGATGATGCGCACTGCCGTAGGCGAGCTATGTCCAGGGTTGGTGGAGGCGAAGGCCCTTCCGAACTGCCGGGCGGCATCTTAGCGACTTTCCGTTGAACGTTATCTCGTAGTGAAAATGGGTAGCTGAGTTATATTACAACTACGTGGTTCGCTCCCACTAGCGTAATAAAAAAAAAAAAGTACACTCCGGGATTCGAACCGGGGTCGTTTGGCTGACGAATCCTTGCGCGACCGCCTAGGCTACGCTGTCTGTTGCCACCGCAGCACGGCTTAGCATCTAGCCTGCGCCGCCGGTTGTAGCCACATGTAAACAAAGATGATCTGTACGTTTGTCAATAGAACGGACACGAATAGCCCTGCGCACTAGAAGAGATCACAACTCTTGGGCACGCTTAGGGCCAATAAAACACTTCAGGATGCACAGCACTGAAAACTCGGCTACACAGGCAATCTCTGTGGTAGAGATCACTGTAGATAAGGCGCTTGAACTTATTAAATGCCACCAATTTACAAGAGCGAATCGCACGTACGTCCGCTCTCAGCGAATCGAACGCGAGAAAAAAAAAATATATATATATATATACTTATATATATATATATATATATATATATATATATATATAAATATATATATACTTATATATATATATATATATATATATATTTATATATATATATTTATATATGTATATATATATATATATATATATATATATACGAGGTGTGCTCAAAAAGTATCGCGACTTTTGAATTTACGCGGGTTACGTATATTCGAATTTCGATTTTTTGTGGCGTTATGTTGGTACTCATGTCTCTCACTTATGCCGACAAGCTCGGCCATTTTGAATGTTCACTTAATTGTTGACAGCTGCTTTGCTTGCACGTGTTTTGGATCGTCTTCGATGTTTACCTATTCAAAAAAATGGATCAAAGAACCTGTATCAAATTTTGTGTGAAAAACGAAATTAAGTGCGCGGATGCATTCCGAATGTTGACTGTGGCATACGGAGAAGCTACCTTGGACCGAAGCAACGTTTATCGGTGGTACAAAATGTTCTCAGAAGGCCGAGAAGATGTGAACGACGAAGAGCGTGCCGGACGCCCGAGCACTTCAACAACAGACGAAAAAATTAATGAAGTGGAGAAAATGGTATTGGCCAATCGACGAATCACCGTTAGAGAAGTTGCTGAGGACCTAAACATATCGATTGGCTCGTGCCATTCGATTTTTATTAATGATTTGGGCATGAGACGGGTCGCCGCGAAATTCGTACCAAAATTGCTCAATTGCGACCAAAAACAGCATCGCATGAACATTGCTAATGAGATGTTGGACTCTGTCCGCGACGACCCAAATTTGCTCCAGAGGGTCATAACTGGTGACGAGTCGTGGGTTTATGGTTATGACGTGGAAACCAAAGCTCAATCATCTCAATGGAAGCTGCCGCACGAACCAAGACCGAAAAAAGCGCGCCAGGTTCGGTCGAATGTGAAGGTTTTGCTGACTGTTTTCTTCGATTGCAGGGGCGTGGTGCATCATGAGTTCTTGCCACAGGGTAGAACGGTCAATAAGGAATATTACCTGCAAGTTATGCGCAATTTGCGTGAAGCAATCCGCCAGAAACGCCCGGATTTGTGGAAGAACAAAAATTGGCTTTTGCACCACGATAACGCCCCTGCTCACACATCGTTGCTTGTGCGCGAGTTTTTGGCCAAAAACAACACACTAATGATGCCGCAGCCACCGTATTCCCCAGATCTGGCCCCCTGTGACTTTTTCTTGTTCCCTAAACTGAAGAGGCCCATGAAAGGACGACGTTACGCTACGCTTGACGAGATAAAGACGGCATCGAAGGAGGAGCTGAACAAGATAAAAAAAATGGTTTTTTGAAGTGCTTCGAAGATTGGAAAAACCGTTGGCACAAGTGTATAATATCTCATGGGGATTACTTTGAAGGGGACAAAATAGATATTCATGAATAAATGAATAATTTTTGAAAAAACACAAAAGTACGCGATACTTTTTGAACACACCTCGTATATATATATATATATATATAACTTTTCGGGCTGACCGTCAGCCAAGATTTAACGTCCACGGGACTGCTGTTCGCATTGCTTCATAGACAGACCCCCGTAAATACAAATGTGTAACGGTGGGGCTCGAACCCGCGCACCTATGTGTCTCCTCCGGTCGCGAGGCACAGGCGAATGCATCACGCCACCGGGCTCGACATATATATATATATATATATATATATATACAGGGTGTTTCTGGAATATTGTAGAGCTACATGAATTGTAGAGCTCGTTAAAGCAAATGCTTTTCCCAATGAAACTTGGTCTTTAAGAAGTCTTGTTTCGGAATGATAGGTAAATTACTACAATTTGTGACACTGGTGTTTTTGCCCGACATAAGAGCATAAAATGTGCTGTTGCGAGACAACCAGTCATCCCATACAGAAACTAAGCACACCACCGTGTTTGTGAAATTCTGCTTCTTCCGAAAACATACAAGGCCGGTCAGAAGATGCGACATGGCCGCTTAGAGGAGAATTCGCAAAAAATGAATTTCTTTATTGCTTTTACGCCAAGTACCTCAAAATCATTACCCTCCGACCACTCACGGCGCTCAAAACGAACACATTTATGTAAATGCGTATTTCATGACGACCATTTTTGGTACTAAATCTAGCAAGCTGTGGTTGCGGAATAATTAAGATTTTTTGGCGGGATGTTCAGATTAAGTGCATGTAAAATGACAGTGTGGCGACGTTCACTACCACCGACATGTCGCGCGACAGCCGCAGCGCGTCGCCACACAGACATTTTACATGCACTTAGTCTGGACATCCCGCCGAAAAATCGTGATTACTCCGCAACCACAGCTCGCATTGGCATATATTTGGTATTAAAACGATCGTCACGAAATGCGTTTGCTTGAATGTGTTTTAAGTGCCGTGAGTGGTCGAAGAGTAATGATTTTGAGGTATTTGGTGTGAAAGCTAATAAAAAAAACTTCGTTTTTGGCGAATTCTCTTCTAAGCGACCATGTCGCATCTTCTGACCGGCTTTGTGTGTTCTTCGGAAGAAGCAACATTTTCTCGCGAACACGGCGGTGCGCTTAGTTTCTGTATAGGAGGACTGGTTGTCTCGCAACCGAACATTTTACGCTCCTATGTCGGGCAAAAACACCAGTGTCACAAATTGTAGTAATTTAACACTCTCATTCCGAACCAAGATTTCTTAGAGAACATGTTCCATTGGATTCGTCTTTCTTAAGCTTTGCAGATTTTGGTTAAAATAATGTAAATAAGATACAATCAAATATGCATATTTTGGCCAAATATTATAGTCGCTTGATTATCTACACTGTATGTAGTACATGTTTTGCTTGTTTGACTTCATTCTAGGGCAATCTGGATCCCTGTGCTCTCTACGCTGACGACGCCACACTATGCGATCTAGCTCAAGATATGGTGAAACGTTTTGGAAAGAAACGCTACATTGCGAATCTTGGTCATGGAATGTATCCCGATATGGATCCCGAACGGGTGAAAACATTCGTGGAAGCTGTGCACAATGTGAAATTTTAGCTCTTGTGGCTGAAGCAGTTAATTGTCAAAGATGAACTGATTCAAATGGTGAAAATATAGTTTAATACTAATGTGGTAAAACGTTATAGTCTTAATTTAAGAATATATATATATATATATATATATAATATTGTGATGATTTGTTAATCTTTTACAATACGTTTGCACACTCGGCAGTGCTCGCCTTTATAAGAATGATGGTAAAAAGGTGTCACGTGAGGTTAAGAATCAGCTGTCCGTGTTCTTGCTTGATGGTAGCCCCCGCTCTTATGGACCCGGTGCGAGCGGTATAGCCTCAAGGTTCCTTGCAACGTTAAGACGGTAAGATCCATAAGATTCCTCTTCGTGACGCCGAGTCCTAAGAGCGTACTCGCAGATTCGGAGTCCCATACACCACTCATAGAGGTAGTGATGGATGCGAATCTGCGAGGTTTTTGCGGGTCGGGGAACGCCGCTCTTACGAACTCGATGTCATATTTGGCGATCTTGTCCTGCCGCGCTTTTGCGAGGTCCCTGTTCGGGCCGCAAAGCTCGGCATCTAAAACCCAGACCCGGTGCGCCCGGTCGACGGAATACTCGCTCACGAACCACTTCATGACCCTCTCGCGGAGAAGACGCGCCGCGCGATCACAGACCTCGTCATGTCTCTTTATAACTTGTTTGTGTGTTGTAACGCACATCTGAGCGACATGAGCCAACGTCTCAGGCGCATGAAACCCGTGCCTACAACGTTTGTTGTAGCCCGGGCGTACCCTGGCCAATCTGGCACGCGTTGGTAGTGCGTTGATCCTGAGCTTTAGTAGGTTTAAATACTCCTTACCAGATAAGTAGGGCATACCCTTAATCCAGTAATGTACAAATGGCGTTTCGTGTGCTTTTTTAAAATGTGCCCCATCGAACGTGTTGCGTAGTTAATGAGACCAGTAATCGGTAAGAATGGAACAAGTAAAACCATCGGTCTCTTGTGTAACGGTCTTAATGGAGGTTCCCAAGCGCTCGCAAAGAAGTCTTGTTTTCGCACGGTTTTTTAAAAGTGCTCGGTGGTTAGCCTCCATTGGACCCCAGGGTGCGTAGAGTGTTGTAGTGCTGTCAGGCGGGAGAGGCGGAGTCTGGGGATAAATGTTTGGAGGCAGGGGATGTCCAGACCGCCGTGTGCTGTGTGCGTGTACAGGTAGGCGTTCAGCACCGAGTTTTCGAGCTTAAGCCATTTCGACTTAACAATATTTCTGATCTCTTTATCTAGGTCGCTAAGGAGTGCGTGAGATGGTCTAGGACCGGAGACTAGTTTATATAGGAGGCGGGAAATAAGAAAGTCTTTCAAAAATATGAGTCTTTGGTGGGGTTCAAGGGGAGCTATCGTGAGTCTGTTGAGTAAATTAAGGAGTATATCCTTGGTGGAGTCAATTCTGCCATTGCTGCCAAAGTCGACTCCCAGATATCTCCATCGATCGCTCATATTTTTAGCTGGCAATTGCCGATCTCCAACGGTAAATTCTGGTACGGTATTAATAAAACATTTACCTTCCTTCCTATTAAATAGGTGGAAGATAGTACAGCTATTATTAGTATTAATTTCAAGGCCTCGTGATTTCAAAAGGGGGTCTGCAATATTAAGGAGCCGTTGGAGAGTAGATTTCGTGGAGGCTAGGAGGATGAGATCATCCGCAAAGGCTAAGCCCATAAGGCGGAAGCCATCAGTAAGTTGGTACCCGATATTAGTTTTGTCTAATTTTAAAAGAATGTCGTCGAGAACTAGATTAAATAAAATAGGGGACAGAGGATCTCGCTGCCTATATATATATATATATATATATATATATATATATATATATAATTAGAGCGAAAACAGTCAGTAATATTATAGTTTTCGCTTGACCGATCTGAATAGGCGTCATGTAAGCATGGCTATGCCTCGGGATAAGGGACAAGGGAAGCTACTAAGCCTATTAATGACCAAATGCAGCCTTAACAAGTGTAGAGTGTAAGGTTGACACATCGCTAATAGTTTCGCGATTCTGTGGTGTAAGAAATCACCTGTTACCTTAAAAACAGACAGCACATCATGTATTCTAGGATGACATTTTAGTTAATCTTGAAAATCAAAACACCATTTGCAATCCTATCTTAACAAAACTTCGAATAGGTGTCCTGAGAGCAATATCTATATTGATTGATAGCTTAGCTCCGTAGCGCAGGCAGACGAGCAAGGCACCGAGCCTTCAACCACATCTCCGTAGAGCTTTACGATCTATTGGCCTACCGTGTATCCTGGAACCCGTCGGACTTGACAGTGAGGGTGGGAAAAGACGCCACGCCCTAACCCTAATCAAGAGCTGACTCATTAGGTCCTTCCCAGTCATGGTTTAACTCTCGCCGAGGCAGTTTAGCTCAGGAAGTTTCAGAACATCGCGCACCCGAACAGGTCTTACACATTTGTCCTCGAGAATCTTGGCGGGCCAAGACCATTGAAGCTAGCTAGGAATATCTTCTTTTTTCATCCTTTTTGCAGAATGTCAGGAAGCAACTGATTCTAGCCAGATGAGATAAAAGAGCAGGCGATTTCCTTAAACAATGCCTGGTACTAGTTGTGAAACGGGTCAATGTGGTCTCGGTACTGGGAACTCTCTAGAAATGGCTGGTTTCTACACTGGACCCCGTTACGGTGCTTGCAGTGACACAAAGGTTATGTCCCACGTTTAACAATAACATATATACGTGTGAACTATATATATATATATACAAACAAAGATTCTCTCTTTTAGTCGCCGAGGTGCACATGCCACTGCGGATCATTCTGTCACGATAAACCATGTTTTCTCAGAGTTGGTGAATAACTTTACATATCTAGGAATAACAGTTACATCGCGACCTTCAGGGCACAGTTACATAGAAGAAAAACGGGCTAGCGATACAGCCGCAACAATACGTTTAGGCCAACTTAGATATATTGGCATAAAAACTGGCATAAAGGCCTAACAACGTCTGCCTGTAAGTTTTAGATGGAACATCATATTGGCCAATGTCATGTCTTAATGTGTGTACACGGCGACAAAACATCCTTACAAACATATGCAGAGGATCTCCACAGTCTAATCGGCTTGTGAATAGAAAATGACGCAACCATCAATTGTATAAAATAAGTTGACTTAATTTATTAATTTATATATATATATATATATATATATATATATATATGTTGCTTGTCTGCAGGTGGGATTGTTTATCAATCCAGTAAAATCAAACTTTCAATGACTGTCATATGTTGATGCTATGATGTGGCGACGTCCATTAGAGAGATACTAATAAAACTAGCATCTGGGCTGCACTTGTGACTTCCATATAACGAACTGACATACGCACTGACCTGACATATATGCACGTTCTCTGCACGCTTTGTATATAACGCCTATTAGTGAAGCGCATATATGTATGTGTATATAACTTTTGTCAGCGCATCCTTATAATACTACTTAACTTATGTATATATATATATATATATATATATATAAATATATTGCATCCCCTCGTGAACCTAGAGATAGCTCTACGACAGGAATCAGTTTGTTAAGATCTGTTGTCGTATTGTGTTTGCATATGTTGCCTGTCTGCTAATATGATGAAGCCACACCATCGGGTTGACTGGCTGCGGTGTCTTACGGTGTCAGACATAACGAGTTGAATAAACATCTGGCTGGTTGTTGACAGACTGCTTGCTGATGCTGGCGATGGATTGCCTGGCGCGCATATCTATCGTATGATGAGATGAGATGGAGACGGCAACTACAAATTGCTCTACCAGCAGCGTTTTGAGCTTTTAGCCGACAGATCGTGGTGGTCAGATAGGTCCCAGAGAGAAGCCCTCTGCCCTTAAGCCCCAAAATCTATGCGTGTCCTTAAGTGTCCAAGTAAACCCAAGGGTGAGTATCTGTTTTTGTGTGTGTGTGTGTGTGTGCATATGCATGTACTATACGTAGCGTAGGGTGGAAGACGTTACTGCTATCGACGATACCAGCACACGATGCAGGCAAACGAGATTAAAGAAACACAGACAAGAATTGCCACCGTCCACACGAGGTGCAGTCCCCGTGTCTCGTGCGGAGCGAAGTGGGCCAAGTTGCGTCCGAGCGGACTCGGCGCATTATTTGGCGTCGTTATTGTTGCTGTTGCTGTCGGCGGGGGTGCCGGCATTATGCACGGCGGCGGGGGCGTCGCTGACGACGACGTCGGGAGCGGCGTTGTTATGCACGGCGGCAGGGCCGTTGTTGTTGTTATTGTCGGTGTGGGGGCGGGGGGGCGCGTCGTTGTTGTTGTTTATTGTCGGTGTTGGGGGCGGGGGGCGCGTGTGTGTTGTTATGTCGGTGTTGGGGGCGGGGGGGGCCGTTTGTTGTTGTTTATGGCGGTGTGGGGGCGGCGGGGGCGCGTTGTTGTTGTTGTTATTGCGTGTTGGGGCGGAGGGGGCGGTCGTTGTTGTTGTTGTTATGGCGGTGTGGGGGGGGAGGGGGCCGTCTTGTGTGGTTATGGCGGTTGGGGGCGGCAGGGCGCGTCGGTTGTGTTGTTATTGGCGTGTTGGGGGCGGCGAGGGGAGCGTCGTGTTGTGTTGTTATGGCGTGTGGGGCGGCGAGGGGCGCTGTGTTGTTGTATGGCGGTGTGGGCGTTGTTGTTGTTGTCGTTGGCTGGTCGGGATCTGCTGCGATGTGCAACGCCAATGGGGCGTCGTTGTCGTCGTCGTTGTTGTTGTTGTCGTTGGCGGTGTCGGGGGCGGCAGTGTCGGGATCGGCTGCGATGTGCAACGCCAATGGGGCGTCGTTGTCGTCGTCGTTGTTGTTGTCGTCGTCGTTGGCGGTGTCGGGGGCGGCGGGAGGCGCGTTGTTGTTGTTGTCGTTGACGGCGGAGGCGGAGGCGTAATGCACGGTGGCAGAGACGGCACCGGCGTGTCCAATGTCCCCGGTGTCGCACAACTGAGAACAATGAATGATTCAGAGGAGAGAAGTAGATAAAGACGTCAGCTATTAGTGATTCCGGTGACTCGAACGGAGCGGGCCACCGCATCGCGTGGAGAAGCAAAGATAATGACCACCGGCATGAGAGATGACTCAATGATGGTCAATTTTTGTTGTTGTTGTTATTGCTGTTGTTGTTGTTGTCTAAACTGGCTCCAACTAGTAGCACTGGCGTGCTTCGCTACGTGTCTGTGTGTGTGTGTGTGTGACACTAGTTTGCTAGTCATGGTTGTTCTCCATGACCGAGGTGTCGCCGGTTCAATCCCTCCCTCTGGTGCGGCTGTTGATCGAAGTTTATCTGAACGATGCTCATCATGAGAATGAATGATTAGATGATACAAGCACTGTCCGTGTAAAATCCTACATGTCTCAACATGTCTCGCTATGCTGCCGCTTCAAGCATCTCTGTCATATGTAGTACATGTGATCTCTTAAACTCCAAAACGAAAACGGGTCCATTCTCGCCCGACCATTCGTCAAATACTGAGAGAGCAGAACTCACTAAACAGAGCAGAGAACAAAAGGTATAGTGAGGTGTCGCGTCCTTCGTCGTTAAGGCATGTATGAGCTGTGCCACGTGCGTGCTCAGATGTCTTATCACCTTAGATAGACGGGCACGTAGACAAATTAGCTGAAATTAACATAATAGTGACGCAGTGCAGCTTCTCGTTGTTGGCTTTTCGTTTATGATTGAATGGTTGAGTTTTGTTTTCTAGGAGCCACGCACCTAACTGTGAATGCGGAGAAAGAGAGCCTCTTTGTTCTCGTCAGCGTGAAGCTCGTGAGCTCTGATTCTATAGATCCGAAACATTTTGCCAGACTTAAGCCGATTCCGTCACGGCTTAATCGAGCGGCTTAGCAGATAGTAATAGCGAATAATGTGCGAACAACTAGCTTAGGCACGTTTCGTAAAACTCACTAGAGTGTTTGCTCATAGCTATGTGCCATAACGTTGGGCTTTCTTCTTCTTTTGCCGTTGCAATGCAAGTCGTCTACAGCGAGACATACTCATTCGGACAGGGGCATTTCATTAGCCGATAAAAGTGCTTTTAAAGTCACTTTGTGAAATTAGGGATATTTTGAATCGATGAAGCTAAACTAAATTTTGTGTCGTATGTAGAATGGTCATTCTAGTAAGAGGTGATTTTGACCCTTCTGGTGTGCAGAAACACGTGTTTACGTACAATCTACGTAGGTCCATTAGCCAGTATTTACAAACGGCTATGAGACGGCATAGAAGGGTAGAGCTTGGTTTTGTTTGAATTATTTTCAGTCATTAATCATTGTGGGTGTGTATGGCGGTCGTCCGAAGGCCAAAGGGGCTATAAATTACTCTAATTTAAATTATTGGCTGGCCGTTTTACTTACGGGTCTTGATCGATGTCGTCCAAGCCGTCCGTGCTCGAACTTCCGCATTTAGCTCTCCAAAATGACCCTTTATGTTTGAAGGATAATAGGGCCCAACGACAGATCTTCAATTGCGAGCACGAACCTGTTCCCGGCAAGTCTGTAAACGCAGTTGCAGGGTAGTTATAATGAGGAAGGGGCCCGTCATTAGTCAAAGCCGTCGGTACCTTTTGTAATAATAATAATAATAATAATAATAATAATAATCGGAGAATTTTTGAGGATTGAGTATGAAACATATGTAAGATATTACCGACGTAAAGTGATATCTCTGAGGCAGGCGTGATGCCATTGGCTGCTCGTAGAGGAAACATGGCTTCTTTTGTCGACAACATGATCTGATTGTCAATCGTGAAAACGTTCATTCATGACAATTCTAGGAAATTAACACAATTATAGTAATAACGATGATAATTTGTTGGAAGAGTTTGTTACCGATGTCGCAAATGCCAATATACCAATTATATAATATTTACAATATTGTTTGTAATAGTATTGCTTAAGTGTTGATGATATCATCTCAACATAATTGTAGCGCGCTTCTCTGAAGTTCCGCGGCTGATCTTGTCTCTGCTGTAGCCTCAAAGGGCTTTCTCCTTCTAAGCATCTTTTTACCACTTTACCCTTTAAGGCGCTGCAAATAATTGCATTGTCAACGACCTCCAAATAGTGCTAACAGTAAGGAAAGTAATCATACGAGAATGTTATATGGTATAACAATATTGTAACAGTGACAAAGTCGTAATTAAGTACTAACGCCCCACTAGCATAGCCCAGAAACTAATGACGTAATCTATCTATCTATATATCTCAAGTGGTAACGGTTCGTCGCCAGATTCGTGTGTAATGGGAGCATGCCTTTAGGTGATCGGCTCTCTGAACACATACTCGACAACTGGCGACAGGAAACGTCTTTCTGGACAGTAGCTCGGACCAACGTGAGTTTGGTGTCACTCGGCGTCGACTCGTATCCTCGCCGTTTTTCCACCTCGCCACCGAGACCTTTGTTGTTTGGCAGCTGTTGTTCTAGGCTTAGCGTCAGCCCATGGATGTCGCTCGCACTGGCACCGTACAGGCCAGCCAAGCATTGGACCGCCTCGAGGCGGTCCCGCGCCGATAACAGAGGGGGACTCAGTGCAGCCTCAAACATTGGGGCGTCAGCCGCCGGTGGCTGGTCCTGACGCTTAGCCCTGAGAAGCACCTAAAATATCATCATCATCATAATACATTAAAGTCATTCCTCAACGCTATAGATGTATATATATATATATATATGGATGTGCCGCCGGGTTCAAAGTGGTAGAGTTGGCATGTTGGTACAAATCGGAATACAGACAATAGGGAAAACGAGTTTGGGTAATTTGGGATAGTAAATAGAGATGCTATTTCGCGCAAAACAGTTGATAATGCCAAAATAAAGTAAAATATCAGGTGGTTAGAGATATACACCTGAAAGAGAGCATATGGGCAAGAATATGGGGGTGTATATAGAGCGCCAAGCAACACGAAAAAAAAAGATGATCAGCTATTTAGAAGAGTACACAAGGTAATTAGGGAACATTAAGGTACGGGAGGGTTAACATGTCTGAGAGATTGGAATGCACATATGGAACAGCTGAATGAAAGAGAAGACAGAGCGGGCAGGACACTGATACAACTAGCAGTTGAACGAAGTCCAAAGTTTAAATTTGGCCCGCGGGTAGAGGGGACACATATACGTGTTGTATAAAAGTGTTTGGATAAGTACAAATAAGCGCAGAAAGTAGAATAAATAAAACAGCTATTAGTGGTTAGTGAGGAAACGCTGATAGATGATATGCATAGAAACATTAAGGACGCATGTGACAATTGCTGTAAGATCGGAAAATGAGTTCAACGGGAACGAGAGTGATGAAGTAATCACCAAATTGGGGCAATATTGAAGCGGAAAAGGTGGAGTAGGGTGCACAAAAAGGTAATGGGAAGGGACGCAGATAAGGCAGAAAAGTATTGGGCCAGAAAGAAGGAAGCCAAGAATAGAGCTTAATTGTTAATTCAATATGAAATTAAAAAATGCAGACCAGAGAGACGAATTTAACAGGATCTTGGGGGCTCGAAACTGAGCGAAACAGTTTTAAGACTGGGCCAGATAGAACAAAACAAGGATGACAAATAAGGAGCAGGATAGAATATTCACAATAGAGACAATGGGCACCACGTTTCAAGCACTAATTTTCACGACAGACGGAAACACGGTAGAAAGGGTAAGAACTAGCACGGATATTGCAACCACAATAAATGAGATCGTAAGCGTAGACAATAAGTCCAAAAACGACGTGCTTTTTTAGGAATTTTAGTAGGAATTATCCAGGCGTTGGAAAATGAGTACGTGTATTATCTAAAAAAAGCAGTTTAATAATATATTTAGAGGGGTGGACTCCTGGAGGATTGGCGAAATGACACCTTACAAAACAAGCGACTAATTGCAATTACACCTAGAACGCATCGAATATTTGTGTGGTTATTTAAGAGTAGCGTACAGAGTTGCGGGGACAATAATAATAATAGCCGGACAATCTAGGGAGTCTATAGTCGCTAAGGGGATCAGACAAGGATGTCCATTGTAATCATTTTGTAATGTATATAGAGAGAATTGCGCGAGAGATTAATAGCACGGTGTATATATCAAGACACCAGTGCTGCTGTTTGCCGACGATATGATAGTGTTAGGGCGGGCCACTAGCAAAGTTCAATAAATGTTAAATGCATGTGGGGAAGCCGCGGGGGAATTAGCAACGGTGTTTAGTAAAACAAAAGCTCAATTTTAGCATTTAGTTGGGTTAGGGGAAAATTATGTTTGAATTACAGAGGAGGGAATTAGACTATCTAGGTCAGTGCACGTACTTTGGGGTGACAATGACAGGGAATGATTATTTAGATGAGAGAGGGATATTTCAGAGAAAGATGGCTGAAATAGAAAGAAATTAAGTAAGGTTTCTGGGGATTTAATGAGTATAAAGAAACAAGAAAAATTTTAAAGCCATTTATTTACCAGAATTGATCTTTGCTAATACTTCTCTGGTTCATAGCGCTGGGTTGGGAATAAGATTAGAGACAATGCAAAGAAAAATTATAAGGTTTGCATTGGGTGGCCGTTTTAATTGCGTAAGAGAGCTTCCTGAGAGAAAGTAGGAGCAAAGTTGGTACAAAGGGAAGCACAAAGTAAGCTAAGATTTAGTATTAGGATTAAGAATGTCACAAATAAAAAACGGGTTAAACAGATGCAGCTGGTGAAGACGCCACTTAGGGTCAGGTGCTCGCAGAGTAGAGTTCGACACTAGAGAGATCGAATACAATCGTCAGCGATGGGCAAGAGCAAAGGAAAATAGTGAAATCGAAGGTAAAAGTTATATACGGGCAAATGGAAATTGGCCATAAGCTCGCGATCGAGAATTGTCAGGTAAATATGGCAAGGCAGGGATGCTGGATATAAGGATACAACGAGCTAAATAATAATTAGTAGTATGGTTTATTAACATCCAGGTTGGGTAAATTAAAAATAAGTACATCAGTCTCAATTTGTGGTTCTTCTACATGACCGGATCTTCTCTCATCTTGCGAGTTCAGCTATTGACTGCACTGCTGGACATGCTGCGGCGTGGTATCTATCACAATGGCCTAAGCATCTCGCGCATTTACAACACTCTTGAGAATTGTGGAATTCTTGTGTGCTGCATAACACGTGGTGGAACCCGTGGGCTGCAAATGCCTTTAGTTAGATGTCTATTCTAATATCCGGGGAAAAAGTATTTTCTTGCCGAGTTCTACTCGGTTGTACTCGCCAGGTTGTGCTCCTCATTGCTATCGTCGTATTCCTTTGTCTATGTCCTTTACTTTTTCACCCACTTCATAGTGTACGAGCTAAATAAAGGAAGGGGGAAGAACAGGGAATGAATCATGTGAACATATTGTAAATTAATATACAGACTTGGGAAGGAGGCAAAGAGATAGACTTGTCGGAGGCCCTAGATTTAGAACCATTTGTAAGATATGACCAGATCGACACTACAAAAAATAAGTTGTCCTAATGGAAGGCAAATTCTTAGTAGGTATTGGAGGTCTTATTGATGATATATACGAGTATGTGAGACTGTAGAGTAACGTCATTGTTATCAGTGGCAGCTTAGCGTAGAAAGCACTGCGGCAGCAGCGACAGCGGGGGTTTGAATCTGGAGTCGTTAAAACGGACGACACTACAGTGAGTGAAGAGAGTTAGAGTTGAGTCGCGGTTGAAGAAGGAGCATAGTGTGCTGAGAGAGGCCGGAGTGGCGGTGCTGTACCGACGTAGCAAAGGAGTCGAATGGAATAAAACCTCAGCAGTTGTGGTCAATATCCGTGTTTCCTCCCAGCAATCCAGTTTAGGCCCTGACATATATATATATATATATTTATATATATATATGTGTGTCACGCAAATAATAGATCAATCATAGCAAGATTCAGAACGAAGAAGCTCAATGCAGCAGAATGCGCCAGGTTTCCCATGAACACTTAATTTAATATGGTAGTCAATATGAAAATAGTTGGCACGATTTCTTAGCATTTAGATTATGCCGTTTATAGCTTTTTCTTCTATTTTTTTTCTTTAATGCCAGCAATGAATAAAGCCAGCCTTTGAAGTCAATTCATCACATAGATTGGCTTACAGGTATCCGACATGTAGCCGACGTATCTGTGAGGTTAAAGCACCGAATCATGCTTTCATTGCTGGAAGAGCATCAAAGGGTTTTGAACTTTAAAATCTTGCACCTCCGCCATATATATATATATATATATATATATATATATATATATATATATATAGTTAGTGTGACAGGGCCTGAATACACATCTAAAAAGGTGTCTTCACGATTTCTGTTTGTATGTGTGTAACAATTTTTTTTGTTTGAAGATCATGCGGCCTTGGTTGGTGGCGACAAGGTGCTATACACGTATACCGCTTAGCTTTTTCAAATAAAATAAGTCGTTATGTATCATTTATTATTACATCTCTCTTAACATAACTGATTGTTTGAGGCAACATAGTAAGTTTTCACAGTCGGCTTGAGTAGTTTATGGGGTGGAAACTAAAATTATCTGTTGACGGTTTTTATGTTTGCAAATTTTGTAATAACAAGGGATTGTTCGTATTTAGCCTTATGAAATGATGATTATCTTACTTCTTCTTGATTAATCAATGGTAAATTGAAGCTGGTCGCCTTTCCTATACTAGGGATTGCCACTTGTTACGGTAGTGCTACCGTATAGATGAAGATTGCTGCTCTAGCAAATACTTCTTAGGCTTCCTGTGTGGTGCATATGCTATATAGTCCTTTGCGCGTTTATAAACGCGCTCTAGTACTACACTAATCTACGGGAGGAATATTACGAATGAGATTGTAAAACAAAAGATATTCTACTATGCAAATTGTCAAATATTGAAACGAAATAAAAAATACTGTAGATGTTCTTTTTGTTGTATATAGCCTATATAATAGTTTTAATACAACAGAAACAACAACCAAAGCCAGGCTCGAACTTGCGATAGTCGGTTTGTTGACCATGGTAACGCCACCGTAACAACCGCCCCTCACTTTGAAGAGAGCCACTCAAACCACCGCCGCTTAAACTCTAGTGAGAATCGTATCCGATGATCAAATTAACACACAATCATTCTGACGAAATGGCCACTGCCGATATGCGCCTAGCGCGATGAATGTTTTTTTTCTTCTACGTTGCATCAAGCTGCCAGCTCTCTATATGTTAAGCACTTTTGAATGAAACAAAAACAAAAAATACTCTGTGAAACGAATGGTAAATATAAAACAAAACTATATATATACGTATATATATATATATATATATATATATATATATATATATATATATATATATATATATATCTGTATGTACCTTGAGCTGAGTGCATGAAGGATTAGTCCAGCTACACGAATTGTTCTGGTGAATACGAATGTATAGAATGCTGAGGTCTCCGATTTCTCCCACCGCCGGTATGCCAAACAAACTAAGCACACCCGTGGCTGTGTCCAGCGTCACGTCGAGACCGCCATGTCCCCTCGTAGTCACCTCGTCGGACGTCGTCGTCTTTGGAAGAACCTGAGGCCAATCGTTCACATCGTCACTTTACACATCCGGTAGCGCCCGCAAAAAGACGCTCGTACGTATGAATTGTCGTAACAATGCAGATGGCACTAAGACACTGCGATTTAGGTTGACTAAGTTGGCTGGACAATCGTTTAATTGTTCCCTTTATTTGTATGAGCAAATCCGGCTATTTCAACTAAGTAACTATTCTTCCTTTTTTTGTTTTTATATTGTTCCTTCCGTTATTTGCTTTTGCTCTCTCCAAAAACCCT
This sequence comes from Dermanyssus gallinae, assembly GCA_003439945.1. Lineage (NCBI taxonomy): Eukaryota > Metazoa > Arthropoda > Arachnida > Mesostigmata > Dermanyssidae > Dermanyssus > Dermanyssus gallinae. The sequence continues at coordinate 57,352 of QVRM01004961.1, read as the reverse complement.
CTAAAAAAAAAAATATATATATATATATATATTACCCTTCTAAATATATATATATATATATACATATATTTTCTTTCTAAATATGTGCGGCATGACGCGAACTAAATGATGAATTAGTAGAAGGCAGCATATATCAAACTTGAGAATTTAACAGTGTCACTCTGCACAATGAAACATGATGCAGAAATCTGCGCAACCAACATGAAGAACGAATACTGGACATTTACCTATGCTATGTCCAAACGAGACTAGCCAACTCTAAGTTTATAGTTTAAGTTCAGCCAGTTGCGTGTGTGTGTGCATCTATGTAAATGTGGGCGCTCCTTGAGAAAATTCCCCCAGGAGGGTGGATAGTTACAATACAATAGTTACGGATGAGAAACGGGCATTCGCTTTTACTACAACGCTTCTCACTGGCACTCTAGGCGGCAAACGCTGCTTCTATTTTGAGAACGATGAAAAAAAACCTAGAGATATTAGATAGGTGAGCTTAAACCTCTTGCACATGCTCGCACATCACAACGGTAACTTTTTTTTGTTTGCAAAACACATTCAAATATCTATGTAAATAAAACATATATATATATATATATATATACAAGGTGTTTCAGGAATATTTATAGAGCGATATATGGAATTATAGAGCTTGTTAAAGCAAATGTTTTTTCCAATGGAACATGGTTTCTGAGAAGTCTTGTTTCGGAGTGAGAGTACAAACAATGACGTTTTTGCCCAACATAGGAGCACAAAATGTGCAATTGCGAGACAACTAGTTCCTCTATACAGAAACTAAGCACACCATCTTGTTCGTGAGAAAATTCTGAAGAAAACATAATGCCGGACAGAAGATGCGACATGGTCGTTTAGAACAGAATTCGCAAAAATGAAGTTATTTTATTAGGTTTCACACCAAATACCTCAAAATAATTATCCTACGACCACTCACAGCGCTCAAAACTAGTACATTCAGGCAAACGCACATTTCGTGACGATAATGGTACCAAGCTTATGGCAATGATCGCATTGACATAGAGTTTGTGCCAAAATGATCGTCATGAAATGTTCGTTTGCCTGAATGTGTTAGTTTTGAGCGCTGTGAGTGGTCGTAGGGTAATAATTTTGAGGTATTGGGCGAAAAAGCTTATAAAGAACTTCATTTTTACGTTGCATCCTCTGGCCGGCGTTATATATTTAAAAAAAAAAGCAGAATTTTCTCACGAACAAGACGGCGTGCTTAGTTTCTGTGTAGAATGACTTGTCTCGCAATTGCACATTTTGTGCTCTTATGTTGGACAACAACATCAGTGTCACAAATTGTAGTAATTTCACTCTCACTCCGAAACAAGAATTCTCAGAAATCATGTTCTATTGGACAAAAAAACATTTGCTTTAACGAGCTCTGCAATTCCATATATCGCTCTTGAAATATTCCTGAAACACCTTGTATATATATATATATATATATATATGTGATTAATAAATCACCACAATATTTTCTATGTGTGTTTAAACATGTACGTTTGGTTTAGATACTAATGTACGTATGCATAAATGGCGAACCTGAGCGAAGTCTAGGCTAACGTGTACTGGGTGCCCCTCCTCGATGATTATGGTGGGCATCGAGTACAGCCGCCAGTCGCTGTCCACTCGCTTGTCGGTTTTGGTACTTCCTTCCGTGAGCATGTGAAATACGCCTGGCATTCGCGAGTGGAATTTTGCCACGCCGATAGGCCGGCCATAGGCGTCGGTCTCTTTCGAGATTGAGCACGCGACAATAGACATGTCGCATAAAAACTGTCCATCCGTCACGGCGGAGTCCTTCCAGAAGGTCTTGAGGAGGGTTTCGTATTTGTGTGTGAGCCTCGCTGTCTGAACTCAACAAATACAAAACGCCAATTATGACTTGGATAAATAAATAGCAAAGACCGCCAATCGTCTCTGAGAAACTATAGCTGTCAGAGGAAATAATAAATGCATTCAGTTAAGTCACTAATTATTTAACCAGTAAGTGACGTTTATATATATGTATATATATAAGTTGCTGTTTCCTGAATTAAGTAAACCAGGGACAACTTTGTGAAACTCCTGATTCTGTGTTTCGATAGTTGCACGGCCCGTTCCGTTTCTTAGGCACACACTTCTCGTTCCCTATTTCTTAATATTTGTCAATGAAACAGACTGCGTAGTGGAGATGACTTGCGACTCTAATGTTGCCAGCTGGGCAAGATTTTTGTTCTCACTTCGGGTTATAAACGTATCGAGAAGTCCCTACGGTAAAGATGTTTGGTTGACGCCCAGTGTGGCAACACAGCGAGCTGTTCACTGCTGAAGTGGTCCAAACCCCGGCTCATTTTACTTACGTCTTGTTAAAGATGCATAGGTATATATAGGAATAAATCAGTCATGACTTGTGGCTTTTATTCAGGCGCAATACATGTTTTGGGTGGATGGCAGAGATTTGTGCATATTGTAGCTCAGATACAAACATTTTTTTCAACACGTTTCTTATTATTGTAGACGAACTCGGCAGGTTTCGCCCACACATGAAGACAAGAAGAAGGGGAATTTGACTAAACATGAGAATGACAATTTTGGCATGTAACCAAGTAATCAAGGTATAGACGCTGCAGTCACAATGGCATGCTGTCAACATTCGTGGCGTTTAAGAATATCGTTTCCTCCGAATAGCACCCCCACGGTTACTGAGCTGGTTACTGACCTGGCCATAGGTGAAGCTGATTTCTTTGGTTATCCTGTTGATCAGGACATGTTCGGAATTCTTAAGGTAGTGTGGCGAAATCTTCTGCGCTTGTAGAGATATTTGCGTTACGTCGTGAAACGTGTTTGAACTAGGCACTCGTTCTAGCATACTGAAAAACAAGTACGTTTGTAACGTACGTTAGTCATGGATAAGAATAATGGATGGCATGAAGTTAGTAGCTAGACGGCTCACGGCGGTGTCAGGTGTTGCTTCCCCCGTTATTCCCCGAGCAAACAAGCAAGCATATCATGACAGAGGACAAGCATATCCGAACACTGCATGTACCGGCGGGCGCCGTTACAAGTCCATCGCCCCCCCGCATACCCCCCCAGTTCCATCGTACAGCGGCAGTGTGTGGTGGGAACAGAGACACTCAACGAAAACGAATGCCAAATGGCGGCTGCTGGAAAGCAGCGTGGCAGCAGCCTTTTTTTTTTTTGCTTACCTCATGCTTGGTTCTCGGGTCTGGTACACGACCTCGGGATAGAGCAGGTCTCCTAGCGTGCCGCCCCCGTAGGCATCATCATGTACACTTATTGTCGTTGGCCAGGACAGGCAAAACACGGCCAGGAAGGCTGCGGTTTTGCCACCCATCACGGGGGGGGAAGTTGCGCCTCGAGGAGCGCCTCAAGTCTGTCAAGAAGAGCCCTCGTCGTTCGACCAACCGTCCACACACATGGACGGACACGGGCAGACTACTTAGAGGCATGGTACGTCGGCCGCGTCTTTCTCTTCCTCCAACAGCAGAAAATACAGGGTGCAGGGGGGGGGGAAGGGAAGGTAGTGGTTAGATACTAACAAAGTACTGTTACAGAGATTTGTCTGTTTAACAGCAAAGTCTGTTGTCTGCTGCGCTGCTACTGTGTGTTGGTAGGCAGAGACGCGATGTAGACAAAAACGGCGCCGTCGCCAAGCTCTCATCAAGTGCGAGCAGTGTTATTATCGCCATTCATGTAATTAATCGTTCATCACGCAGCAGCAGATCAGATCGTGCAGAACGCGGCCGTGTCCGGCCGTGTTGGCGTAGATCTAAGCACGTCTTCCTCGCGTACTGGGCACGTATACCTCTACGTCACGCATGCATGCATGTGCATAGACACCTGCAACAACACGAGGCAGCATGCAAGCAGAAAGTAGACGCACGTTGTGCACAGTTCCTAGCTAACCATGAGCCTTTAAGAGGTTGATTGCAGATCCGCTTTGCTAATCAATGGCATAATCGTGGAATTAAAATTTGTTAAGGTTGTTGTTTTTAATTCTAGACCATCTTCCGTTTCCTACGGGCTTGGAACTTAACCTGAAGTGCGTCTTCATAGCACCGAGGGCCGGGGCACATGTTAAGATATCTAGGGTTTCCCCAACAGTCCTTGCAGCATAACAGCATGGCCGCTGACTCTCAGCGGAATGGCTGTTTATCATCTATTGTCAATGAGCATCGCTCAAAGGAAATTCGATCAACAACAACAGGGATCGAACCGGCGACACCCCGGTAGAAGACAACCATGACGATCGCATTAGTTCCCTAGACCACCCCGCAACGGAAAAATCCTCGAACAAAACCAACGCTCGTCGTCCTTCGAAAGCTGCAACTCCTGCTGCTGTTGGCTTAACGAACGCGGTCGAGATCTCTTCAGAGCATCTGAAAATATCTCGATCAGTACGGCGTCATTATTGGCTTTGAGAGCCCACTGTACAGGTAGTTCAAGAGGTTCTTAAAATGAGCTTTTCAGAATTCGAATGTTGGCGCGCTTTCACCAACTTTTCGACTGCTAGCAGTCAAAATATTATGGTGCTTGGCCGTTGCGATTTCGTTTGATCGCTTTTCCCGTGCAACGTATCGGCGTGATTTTGAAAAATGGAGAACAAATAGTTTCGAGTGATTATCAAGCATTTTTATTTCAAAGGTTGGAATGCGACCCAAGTGATCACTGAGTTAGACTGATTTTTGGCGCAGATTCGCGACCGTCGATGTAGACTGGGTCCATCACTACACTCCCGAGGCCCAAGAAGCATCTCGCCAATGGTGTGCACCTGGTGAAGGACCTCCGAGGAGGGTGCGGACAACGGCATCGGCCGGAAAGATGATGGTTGCGGTTTTTTGGGACCAACGTGGAATAATTCTGGTCGACTATCTTGAGAGCGGTAAAACGATCACGGGAGAATATTATGCAAGACTGTTGGACTGCCCAGTCTTGGGGTCTCTTTCTGGCCCCTTCTGATTATTTCCTCTTCGGACATTTAAAGAATAGTCTCGGTGGAAAGCGTTTTTCCAGTAATGAAGAGGTTAAGGCTGCTGTCAATGCCTATTTTCAGTCTAAAGACGCGGAATGTCTTTCTGAGTTATCATATTCTCAGATGGTATAAAAAGGTATAAATGCTCTGAAATCTCGGTGGGAAAAGTGTATTGAGCTTCTTGGGGCGTATATCGAATCATAAAAAATTAAAAACAAGATTTGGAAAATTGTTGGTTTTGATTTTAAAAACTTGTTGGACTACCTGTATATGTTTCTGGTATAATGATACTAGAAAGCAACAGAGCAAACGTTTGTTTTTTATTTGACTAGATTATAAAACACACACATATATATATATATATATATATATATATATATATATATATATATATATATATGGGATACATTTACTTTATAAAAGTAGTTATTCTGCCTTTTTTTTCTCCTACACATATGTGCAAAATCTACGTTTGCAGGAGAACCAGTCAACGCATGAAGGACCGATCATACCGGCGTGTTCGGTGGAAAATTTTGCACAATGGAGGACGCTTCGCTAGCTTGCGTAGCGCAAAGTGAATAGCCAGACTAAGAAAAGTCATGAAAAGTCGATATTTTGTTATGTTAACGCTTTTACGTGCAAAATCGTCCTTTTGTTCCATTACGACCAAAAATGTACCTCCAGAAGATTACTCTCAGGCAATAGCAAATTTAATGCCCACCATTTTCGTATTAAACTGGTGCTGCGTTACGTAGTTGTCAAGTAACTAAGCTTTTTCGACAGTCATAGTTGTTATGTTTTACGTTAAAGCTTTTACGTTCAGAACCGTAACATTTTGCCACTAGGAAAAGATGTCCCTAACTTTCTCATACACCCTATGCAAGTATGCATGCCTTCGCTTTCGATATGGCTGTCGAAAAACCTTAGTTACTTGGCAACGACGCAACGCAGAACCATCACTTTAGTGGGCATTAAATTTTCTAATGCCTGAGAGTAGTTTTTTGGGCGTTCATTTTTGGCCGTAATGGAAAAGAATTACGATTTTGCACGTAAAAGCGTAAGACATAATAAAATATCGAGTTTTTATGACTTTCCTTAATCTGGCTATTCGCTACGGAAGCTAGCAAACTCTCTTCTTTTATTTGCAGAATTTTCCGCCGAACACGCCGGTATGCTCGGTTCTCCCGCAAACGTAGATGTTGCACAACTATGTAGGAAGAAAAAGGCAGAATAACTACTTTTATAAATTTCGTCCTCTCTCCTAAACAAGACGCTTCTGCCACCTCCTTCCATTAGGAAAAATTATTTTCTTGCCCAGTTCTACCAAACTTTAGAATAAGTGTATATTGTTATGAATGACCCTATATATATATATATATATATATATATATATATATATATATATATATATATATATATAAATTGTCCATTGTTTTCACACACACACGCTTCTACTGCTCGCGAGAGGCTCAAGTTAAGCTGCAGACCAGACTTGCACTAATTTGTCCACGACACGTCAAGATGTCGATCACGCCAAAAGCGCGCATGGCGCTGCCGGGAGTTTGTTTCGATACGTGAAGGTACTCGCTTGACACGTTTTGAAGCCGTTACAGAACGCGGTCTATCGATTCTAATTTCGACGGCGCTCACTGAGATTCTTCTAGTCAGCAGACCTATCAGCGGTTCGTTTTGCAGTGCTCTGGTTCGTTTCAATCATTTTTGCAGCTTTTGCCATTTTAACGGCTTTTCCCGTCACCCCGTTCTAACTCCTGAATAACAGCTGCTCGGTACGCAGAAACCTTAAACATTTTGCCAGCAATTACAGACTCAGACGGCACCTTTATATAAAATGACTTATACATGCAATGTTGTTGTTGTTGTTGTTGTTGTTGTTATTGTTGTTGTTATTGTGTTGTTCTATGTTCATGCTGCTGCGTTATGCTGCATACAGATAAGAACGTCTGACCCACGTTCTACCTCTCCGCCCCACAAGCGTCGTTGCAAGGCGACATATACTCAAAGGTACATAGAGATACAGACACATTCGTTGAGGTGCATGAAGATCTATGTCATCTAAATTGGTGGAATCGCAGCGGGAGTGGTACAGGAGAGTAACAAGCATTGCAACGGTTTTTATGCTAGACGTTAAAGCTGTTACAGTAGCAGTATTAGTAGTAGTAGTGTTTGCTGCTGTTGTTGTTCCTATTTGTATTGCAACATTACCTGTACAATAATAAATCATCGTTCAAACTGTAGAGACTGCTCGTGTTGTGGGTTAGGTAGGCTGCCACGGATCTGGTGCTTTACTAGCCCTAACCGCAGTTCACGTGGTGGTGGTAATTGACAGCATCGCTGCGATTGACTGTAGCATTACGGTAACGATATAATTTGCGTGCGCAAGAAACAGCTGAAGTAGCAACGACAACACGGTCTTGCGGCTATGAATGGCTTGATTTTTTCCGTGCAGGGCATCCCACTCTAGGCAAGGACGACGTACCTGCCAAGGCATTCAAGCTTCGATTGCCGGTATATTTTTTATGGTGAAAAAACTTGACACATGACCCCTATAAATATAAATATATATATATATATATATATATATATATATATATATATATATATATATATATATATATATATATATATAGAAACATGAATTTAGCCGAACGTGGCAAGGATTCTCACCCGAGACGATTTTACATCGAGCTGGACACCTGACGTCTAACGTCCCCAAAGCGGCGTTTCCGCGCTGTACTTTGATGGACCGACGTTGGCGAAGGATTTGGCTTCGGATTGTTGGCTTTCGCTAGCTTGTTTAAGCACTGCTTGATTCTGTTAGTTAGCGTTGCGGCTCATGCGGGATAAGTTCAGGCCCGTCTAGAGTTTTAAACGCGAATAAGCGAAAGGTTCGACTAAGATATCCACGTGGACGTATCTCGTTTGACATCGAGTCGTGCTTTATTACGAGTAAAATGAAAGTGGCACCTATGGCAGGCTACTGTGCCTAAAATTGGGATTTTCCGATTATCAATGCATTGCCATCTAACTGGGCGTGAAACGGCCTACTGAAAACAATATGGTTAATCGCCTGAATACCAACAAATATATGTCTATGACAAGTATGTATGTCTGCATATATATATATATATATATATATATATATATATATATATATATATATATATATATATATATATATATATCAGCGTTTCACCATAACTCCGTCAATTATTTAGCGTCATATTTAAAGAAGGCCTCAGTAGATACTAAAGACTACTTTTACTACTTTAAAGTATTAAACAACAATTGCGAATTTGAGTTCGTACATTTGTTTAATGTATTTTACGTTTATATGTTCCTGTGCCGTATCGTTAAAATCCTGTGGCGAGTTTATATAAATATATATATACACATTATTTATACAACTGTTTTATGTTAGCACCTTGAAGTGAACAATTGTCTCGCGTGAACATGTAGTCACGGCTTCTCTAGCCAGTCAGAATTAGTCAAGTTGGACAATGTGCCCCGAACAGATGCTGCATTTCCTCGTTGAATGTCGAACGACAGCCTCGGACGCAAAAATTCCGACCTGCCTGGTCCACATCTGCACCGACCATCGAAGGGGCTAATGAGTCGGTTACAGCTGAGTTGCAAACAAGCATGCGACCACGCTCAAAAGCGGTTAGAGTGAAACAATCAGGTCTTTTTCCATCGTCTCTGGATAGACCCGGAGGTTCCGGTACGTATGGAAAGCCACCAGATCTCAGTGCTCGACTAAAAGTGTCATTCAAAGTCGGGTGGCGTGCTCTTCGAGCTACACAACGCGTTCACAAGGTAAACACAACGACATCGGTGGTTATTATTATTATTAGAAACTTGCCCCAGAGCGTTAGTTTGACAAACTTGTCTTATCCGTCTATCTTACATCTTTATCGTAACGTTTATTCACCTTTCAAAGGGATTGAGCTATCCAAGGATGAGTAAACTTGATGTAAGTAATAGTAGAATAATGGCTTTGATATGCTAATAAAGGCAGGGCCAAGCGAAATTATTTCTACTCTAAATTTAAAAAGTCTGCAAAAAAAGGTGCACTAGCATAATTAAGAATTCGAATTGCTTATGTAGATGCGTAGAAAATACTTATTCATGATTAACAAAGAAGGATAAGCCTTGTTTATTTATGATGGGCTCATGGAATGACTACCAAGTATGGTAAAGACTTTATCAAGTGGTATTTGATGAGTTTACGTCATAAAAAAACGTGTTTTTCAAATGGCATAATAACTTCACGTTTTACATTTGTACAACTTTAGCATATTTCAACCACTAGTTTGCTCATGAGCGCTCGGGCTCCTAATCCGCGCACGCACAAATGACCTGTAAGTGTCTACCTCTAACGCATATTGCCGCTGTTTACTCTCTCTCTCTCTCTCTCTCTCTCTCTCTCTCTCTCTCTCGCACTCTCTCTCTCATATATGTGTGTAGGAACTATCGTTTAAATGGGAGAGTGCTATCAAAGTGACACAGTGAATCTGCTATACTCATGACAGAGGTTTTTAGCCATTTCCCAGTACAGAACTGCAGTACAGTCATTGACTCCTTTGGCTCTAGTAGAAGTCTGGCCTGGTTCATTGTTATTGTTGCTGCTGTTGCTGCTGCTAAAGCTATGGTCACAGACAGCAGGTACACCCACGGGCCATTTGCGCTTAGGTAATTCACTAATGTGCAAGCGTGCGATTTCATCAAGTTCAAAGCAAGGGCAAACAACGGCCACAAGAACAAACATGGAGAAAGCGAGCTTCTCACACATCCAGCGTCATTGCCCAGCCATAATCCAGTTCACACAGGTGGCTCAGAATGATAATATTCGAGAGAATTGCTTGGGATTAAAATGCCTTAGTATCTTAAGACCGGGCTAGGTGGGATGAGACTTGGCTTAAAAAGCCTTAGTATTCTTAGGCCAGGTTTGATCGGAAGCGATTTCACAATCAAATCGAACCATTGTTTTTTCCGGTATCCGTAAAATGTAATGCCGTTGATTTGGGCCACTTCCGTCTCATGGTGGGGAGTGGCGGGAAGGTTGATGAGCTCGACAAGCATCTACAGTTTCCCTCCTACAAAATGAATTGTCTACCAAAATAATGTAGAATGTGTAATTTGCTTCTCCATGTACCTAAAATAAAGTTTTCGGGCTGACCCTTAGTCAAAATTTAACGTCCACGAAACTGTTTTTCACATTGCTTCATAGACGGACCCCCACAAATACAAATGTGCAACGGTGGGGCTCGAACCCGCGCACCTATGTGTCTCGTCCGGTTGCAGAGCGCAGACTTAAGCCACTACGCCACCGGGCTCGACTTCTCCCTGTACCTAGCTCTCTATTATCAAAAGATCTTTCCGCAGTATACACAAACGAGACAGGATGGAACCCATGACTCATCGTGAAAGAAGCATCATTTCAAAATTATTACTTTCCTTACCAAGTTACTCAGTGGCTAGAACTCAGTAGTTTTTGGTGCCTAAGTGGTTCAATGATAGGATAGTGAGAGACGAGTGTTTGCACATATGAGCTCACAGTATCGCTTAACTTCGCACCCACATCCCGTTGCATGGACGTGAGAAAACGCCAAAAAATTGACACGTGCGATTCTCCAATTGAGATCTAAAAGACGCACGCAGAAGCCGTCAATTCCATTCAGGGCAAACGTCTCGAGTACAGCTTCTTTTCTCGTTTTTCCTCAATCTCTCAATCGACTTTTCAGCCTTCTCTCTCTCTCTCTTTCCTTCTTCCTCTCCTTTTTTCCATCTATCTATTTATCACTCTCTGTTCTCATTGTCTGTCTCTTTCGTTATCATTCCCTTAATCCATGCTCTCGACTTCGACCTTAGATATAGTAGTTCAATTACGCCGTTAGATTCGGTATTCCGCTCAATTTTCCTGTGCTCCCGCTGCTGCTGTTGTTGCTGCTGCTGCTTGTGCTCGGGTTGCTCTTATCGTTGACGCTGTAGCTCGTGTTGCTACCACATACACGTGGCTGGGTAAGGCCATGATCCTCCACCCACTCGTGGGCCAGCTAGCCAGCCATTCATTGATATCGTCCGCTACGTCCGCGAGGACGGAAGACACGGCAGTCTCCTCGTCCATTCATTCATTCATCTTCGTCGTAATCCATCATTCAGCAGCTGCCGCAGCAGCAGCACCAGCAAGAGAAAGATAAAGAGGCACAACGTGTAGCAGAACGTCGCAAATAGTAGCGTTTCAGCCAGCGCGCGACGCATAACCACGGTAGCCAATAGAATCGAACCGCCGCCACTCGAAGTGGGTGACGGCCATTGCCCTCGCCGGGACCTTTCCCACTGGACGGACCCACCTCCTTCATCGCGCAATCTACCGTTCGAGTGCGCCGACACGTCGGACGGCTGACTACAAACGGCTGTAATTCGTGCTCTGTTGTGCCTCTGCTCTCCCTCTGCGCTCCGTCCTTCCTCACCCTGTGAGGTCTCGCCCCTCATCACCTCGACACGACCCTCAGCCTCAGCAGAAGAGTTGTACGGTCTCGTCTGGGACCCGACGCTCGTCCGTCTAACAGCAGCCCTGATCACCCCCCAACCCATACCCCCATAAACCTAACGCACGCATGCACGCTTGATCTCTACTTTGTCTGCTGGTATTTTGGACTGGTTGGCGGACCGGTCATCATAGTCGGCTGCAGTATCGATATCAAAATACCTCGACCTTAACTCAGTCGTCTACTTTTTTGTTGGATGCCATATTTGTCGTCACCATATTGTTGTTGTTGTTGTTGTAGTTGTTGTAGTTGTAGTTGTTGTTGTTACTGTTACTGTCTGTACTGTTCTCGTCGTCGTCGTGGTCAGGGTTATCGATGTTGTACGTTGGTACAGAATGTGGGTGAATGAAGGCACGCGTCAGATGTCGAACGGATGGCGGCGTGATCTAGAAGACTAATGGAACGCTTATCATGGTTGTCATCTAGAGGCAGTGCTTGTCGGTCCGATCCTTGTTGTTGATTGTTCCCTGTTGTTTCGAACAATACTCCTTGAGGATATATGATAAACCATATACAGCTGAGAGTCAGCGGACAGGTTACCACAAGGACAGCTGGGGGGAACCCTCGATATCTCAACGGTCAAGCCCGATGGCGTGGTGCATTCGCGTGCGCCTTTCGACCCGAGGAGACACATGGGTGGACGGGTTAGATCCCCATCGTTGTATATTTGTAGTTTTGAAGTCCGTCGTATGAAACAATGCGATGGCAGTTGTATTGACGTTAAATTTCGGCTGAGAGTTAGTACGAAAAAGATAGATATAATCTCAACGTGTCCGGCTATTGGTTCACTGAAGGCAGGCCGCATTGTGGGGGGTCAGCCCGTAGGCGACTGAGGATGGTGTAGAAAGACAAAAAAAAACAAACACCAAATGCCGAACGGGGGCACTACTAGACAACGCAACTAGGCCGCTCTGTCGAGCATTGCGTGTGTATTCTTGCTGCTCTATAGGCATTTTGCGGCATTTCAAGAAAAGAGAGATCGAGAGGGCGCGCGTAAGCAGCATTAGCTGAAATAGAAAATGCCTGACTACGAGTGACGGTGCCGTCCGGCCCTTGCTTCCATTTGCTTTCCTTTCTAGAGAGCGAGAACAGAGAGACAGAGTGTGTTGGGGCTCGACACGCTTGTCACGTGCGTCCGCTGGTCCTTGGCCACGTAATGGCAGCCGGTGAAAAAAAAACAAGGAAGACCCGCGAATACGCAGTACGATTGTTTTTAAAGGCTCATAGTCGCCGCAACATTGTATCTCTCTCGGTCTATCTGCCTCCTCTTCCTTCCTCTGTCTCTACTTTCCTGCCCGCATTTCTAAGTATTTCTTCATCTGTCGAGTGGTCCAAAACAGTTCTTGCGCGTTTTTTTCTTTTAATAGGAGAAGTTCTTTTCTTCGAACAGCCAAATTCTCCGTCGACAAACCTCGCTTTTCCGGCCCACGTGTCGTCGTCATCAACGCCACGTGCCTGGGCATCAAAGTAGGCATCATTTGTTGTTGTTGGTGGTGTTGTTGTGGTTGCTGTGCTAGACGATATCGTCAAATGTCGTGCTATTCCGCAATTAGATAGAAATTCTATCTGATAGCATGAAGGGCTTTTAGGTAAAATAGATACATAGTCTAGGCAGTGGAACGCAAACAAGGGAGTCGGTTGTCTGCCCGGTGTCTCCCGTGTTGCCTTTGCCTATTCCTATACTAGTCGCTATAAATCTCTTACTCTCACTTTCTCTTCGGCTCCCTAACTACGTACCCCCCCCCCTCTGTCTCTCTCTCTGTTCTTCCCTAGCTCTTTTTCGCGGAGCAAAGAAGAGACGCACTCGCAGCCTCGCTTGTCTAGCTATAGGGATCGTTCCGATCAGATTTAGCTGCCTAGAAGATATCACAACAACGTAGCTGACGACAAACAACTGCACTCCAGTGAGCGTCAGGTGCAGCTGTTGTTGTTGTTGTTGTGGTTGTTGCTGTTGTGGTTGTTGTTGCTGTTGTGGTTGTTGCTGTTGTGGTTGTTGTTGCTGTTGTGGTTGTTGTTGTTGTTGTGGTTGTTGTTGTTGTTGTTCTTGTTGTTGTTGCTGCTGTTGTTGCTGTTGTTGTTCTTGTTGTTGTTGTTGTTGTTGTTGTTGTTGTTGCTGCTGTTGTTGCTGCTGTTGTTGTTGCTGCTGTGGTTGTTGCTGTTGTGGTTGTTGTGGTTTTTGTTGTTGTTCTTGTTGTTGTTGTTGCTACTGTGGATGTTGCCTTGCTCCTGTCGTTGTTTGTTGCTGTTGTTGTTCTTAATCATGCAGGCTACGTCAGGGGTACGTCATCGTACATCAACATCCTGGACACGATCATCACTATCATTATTACGATTAGCATCATCGTCAACATCATAAAGTAGCACCATCATCATCATTATCATCATCATCGTGATGATGATGGTGCTATTCACTCCATTCACTATCGTTGTGAATGACGATTATCGCTGTACGGTTGTCGACATGGTTGTAGGTCGTAGTCCGGGCACACGAGCCCGCTCGTTGGCCCGCGTTGGCTTGTTTGTCTGTCTGTCTATATGTCTGCCTGTCTGTCTGTGCGTCCGACTGGCCGCCAGCTTGGCCAAGCGGACGATTTCGTCTATGAATGTTTATCAGCGGCGCTAGTGTCGAATGTTGTCGTCAACAACGTACCACTCACTACTCACTGCTGCTGCTATGAATTACTACGACGAGTTGTTTTTTTTTTACTATTTACCAACGATGGGGCTCGAACCCACGCACCTATGTGTTTCCTCCACTTGCGAGGCACAGACGAATGCACCACGCCACCGGGCTCACTACTTACTACTACTACCACTACCACTGGTAGTAAAAGACTAGAAGAACGACGAGGGGTCTGCAGATATTTGAGAGGGTCGGAAAGTGGGAGATTGGCGGGTCGGTGGGTCAGGATTGGAGGAGATGAGCGACGGGCAATTACGAACGATTGCGCCCGTGCTCGTGCGTAAATTAAGAATGATTGTCCCCGTGGTCGTGAGGAATTTTGGAATTATTCCCCGCGTGCTTGTGAGGAATTTGGGAATTATTTCCCGCGTGCTTGTGAGGAAATTGGGAATTATTCCCCCTTCCTCCCACGCTCGTGGGGGAATTAAGAATGACTGTTCCCACATGCTCGTGGGAGAATTAAGAATGACTGTCCCGACATGCTCGTGGGGGAATTAAGAATGACTGTTCCCACATGCTCGTGGGGGAATTAAGAATTGTTGCCCCTCCTCCCACATGCTCGTAGGAGAATTAAAAAATGATTGCCCTTCTGTACCGTACTCATCATTGACACAACATGTATGCAGCAAGGCGCTTGTGGTTGTGCTGTCGCAATGGCTGTACAGTACCGGCGGCCCGGCGGCCTTCTAAGCAGCCGGCGCCATCCATAGGCTAAATGCTCTACAACGGGCGGCGCCTTGCCTGAGTATCGGCGCTGCTGTAGCTGCTGCTACAGCTGCGGCGGCTGCAAGTCGGAAAGAAGGTCAACCTAGTATTGTGGAAAGGGAACCAACTTGCAGAGGTTGTTGCTGTTATTGGTACCGTCGTCATCGTCGTCGTCGTCGTTGTTGTAAGCGTTGCTGTTGTTGGTGTTGTTGTTGCTGGTGTTGTTGCCATTGTCATTGTTGTTGTTGTTGTTGGCATCACTCCTGTGGCTACTGTCATTGCTGCTGTTGTTGTTATTGTTGTTGTGGTTGTTGTCATTGTCATTGTTGTTGTTTTTATCGTCGTCGAAATCAGCGGCTGTCGGTATCTATCGAGCCGCCGCGTTACCACTCTCCGTTACCACACCGGTGTGCGAGCGGGTCGCCTATAAAGCGGAGGTTGTTGTCTTAGTTGAGCAGCAATAGCAACAACAGCAGAAACAGCAGCAGAGCTGAAAGCAAGCAGTTGTCAATCGAACACCACGGTGGTAGCTAACGGCTGCTTGTGCTGTTATAGATAGATAGACGGTTGGTTAAGCAAGCGTCGTCGATTCGTCGGCCGAACGGGTAGGGTTGTTGGCGTTCGGTTGGAGGTGCTGGTCTTCTCAGAGGCGATACCGTCGTGGCGATACCCTCAGAACAATCCACGACACCAACAGGAACGACGTCAACAATAACGGCCTCCTTCCTCTAAGCAGCTGTCATCACGGAGTGCATATCATATCGGTGCAGTCAGAAGCTTCTTGCCTTGTCAGCAGATGTCAGCTGTCGCTTCGCTCAGAGCTGACCACTAAGTTCACCTACCTCTTGTGCGAATTGTGCGAGCATAAATCAATATTGGCATATCGCATCAATATTTGTTTTTGTCGTTTTCTTCGCTCGTCAACATTCATCATCGTCTAGCTCATCAGCTAATTGAGCTTGCCGCCGCCGGTCCATCATCGATTGTATAGTGGGTGATTTGTGACACAGTGATTGCGGACGTTGAGGCTGTCCTGGTCGTCGAGTCACCACTGACGCTTGTGGCAACGGAAGTGCGTGCATCGGAAGGTCAGATTTATTGTCTGCGTTGATTGATTGATTGATTGACTGATTGATTGATTCAGCATTGCCAATCGCGGACGTTGGACGACGACACTCATTCGCTGGCTAGGTTCGTTCGGTGACTAACAAAATCATAGCAACAACCTCAACAACAAGAACAACACCTGCAGGAACAGCTGCAACAACAATACTAACAAGAAAATACCCAGACAGACCAAGAGCGGGCAACAAATATGAACAAGATGATCCAAGCAAGCGAAACACTTCTGGTCGATACGGGCAACATCATCAAATGCAAACAGCTGACCAAGAAAGTGTTCGACTCGATCGCAGATGAGGTAGGTTGATGAAAACGTCGGCACGTGTCCGCAGCTGTTCCGTTCTTTGCGTTTCATTGCTGCTGCTCCTCCTCTGTTGCAACGACTCGCATTGTGCAATGTGTCTGCAAATTGCCAGAACCTATTGCGATAGTTGTAAATGCTCTAGAGGTGGGAGTTTCTGTGATAGATACTACGCGCGGCTAACGCTGCCCCCTAGTACAATCGCTGGGAAGCCCGGCAAGCTGACTTGGCAGAAATGTTTTTATTCCCGAAATGACTCTAGTCTTGTGTTGCTACCCTTGTATATGTACATGGATTTTTTCTTTGACTAAGTATTTGACTGCTACCTACAAAGGTGAATAAATGAAATTGATTGATTGAAAATTGCCAGAACAATCAGATCAGCAGAATACGATAAACTTGTTTATTTTTAACGATTGCATGTTTTATTCTCTTCGAGCCATTTTGTCACTCTAATCCAACGCACTCAACACTGTAGCTATCATTTTCAGTAACGTTGAAAACGTGTCTCTCCAACATATATATATATATATATATATATATATATATATATATATATATATATATATATATATATATGCTTCTAATCCCTTGCGTTATACGATAATTTTGACACGACTGTCTCTAAAGGGTAAGGCTTTTTCCACAAACCTACCTGCACTAATGATGAGATAGGAGGTGAGCGAAAGTGCTAGTTGTTTTATTTATATAATATTATATAGTGAGTATGTTAAAGCCGCTTATGTACATGTTCATATATACATCTTAAATGTTAGTAGTAGTTTTGTTAGTACTTAGTCTATACGCTCTCACGTACAGCTACGCCGGCAGTAAGACGCGTCGACGCTTAACACAAAATATATGCACATATTTGCTCGAATGTCGGCTAAGGGTCTTAGGTTTAAACAAATTTAATATTTAGCATGCGTAGCAAATAAGCATTTCAATATTGTATGTGCTTAGCCTAGGCACGTTTATGTTTCCTTGTAAGCGCTTGATAGCTCATCATAAGCGAAATATGCATACGATATATAGTATTCGCGCTCTAGAAAGAGTGACCAATTTTTTTGTTTTCGAAAGAGTTAGTTCTGTTGTCATATGGAGTCAGAGATGTTTATGATTAGTGCTGTTGTAATTCTCTTTGCTGGTAATGCCTTTGTTGTTCTTGGCTGTGGCAGTGTTATTGGTGCAGGATCTACCTCGATGAGTTGGCTAGTTATGTTGATGCCTTGTCTGCTCGGCTTACTTATCGCGGCAAACGCGCTGTAGTGGCGTGCGCCGATGCAACGGTCAATGCCCTTTACACGTATTCGCTAACCCGATGTTATCTCTATGCAGGCTTTCACCTCATACGTCTCTTGCATATATGTATATATATATATATATATATATATATATATATACAGCAATTTTGCACGCGTTTCACAACAAAAACGTTTATTGCGTGAAGCCGTAGTAAGTGTAGTGCTTTGGGTAGCGGCGCGATCTAGTCATTTTTTTTATCTAACGTGGTGTCGCCGGCCCGATGCCTGTTGTTAATCGAATTTTCTTTGAGCGATGCTCATTTATTGACAATAGATACTAGATCATACTGCTGAGAGTCAGCGGCCATGCTGCCACAAGTAGAATATTGGGGAAGCTTTAGTGATCTCAACATGTTCGGTGCCCTCGGTGCATTAAAGATATGCCTCAGGACGAGTTCCAAGCTCGTAGAGAAGGGAGGATGGTCTAGAATTCAAAACAACCTCCTTAACAAATGTTTTTAATTCTAATTGCAGGCCAACTAAATGCAGTCACACTTAGTAACACAGATGTACACTGCTACTACTGGCATGGTGATGGCACTCTAGCCCGCTGTGAGGTCTGAGAAAATGCCCATCAAGCTTGGTATTACTTGGGTACGATGGTATACTTTATAAATGATCGTCATTACGGGTGCCTCTGGTGGCGGCAATGATGACGATGATGATGGTGACTGAGGTCTGGCCTCAGAGGGACCACCGTTCAATGAGGCCTGTGTGTCAGTTCGTTGCCTCGTGCCCGGATGAATCTTAATGGGGACCTCGCGTATGTAGGCCAGTACCAGAAATGCGAACGTGAAGAGAACCATCGCAGGAAACCCGCAGACATTAAGGTCTGCGGGTATCCTGCGACAGGGCTTAATGTTTGTCTTCATAACGTACACAATGATAGATAATAGCAGATTGCGCAGTCAGAATAGCTGGCGGTCGTTTATTACGAACAGGTATTGCAAGCAACAACTAATGTACGCGGTTATGTTAGACGCTACCATGTGAACATACAAGCTGTCAATTAAGGAAATAGATATAGATTTTGTTGTACCCAACATAATGTATGGTTCCATTATTTCTTTGTAGATGGTGGAAAGCGTCCGTCATTGCCTTGCATCGTTGGCACAGAGTTCTGCAAATGCGCACTCTAAAGCTGAGGTAAGTGTATTATACATATGAATGCATGTATGTATATATGGTTTGTATCTTCTTTTTCGTCCGAAGAATAGTTTTTGATCGATGATTCGTAACATATGTAAGAAGTAACCTTTGTATTTTAAGAAGTAACCTTATAGATTTGGTTACAGCGTAAACCAAATTAAATAGCTGTACAATGAAGCCCAAGCTCATATAGAAAGACCTCGTTTCGCGTCGCTTACTTCATTTTATACAATTTCCCCGCTAAATGCTATTACCTATTGAGAGCATCACACGAGGGGCACCACGGCTTGGACAAGATCATTTAATATATGCTCCACTGTTTCGTGTTCGTTTTAGACCGATCTCTCCATAGTTCCATAGTTCTCCATAGTATGTAGGAAGCGGTTACACGCTCATGGTACTCTTTCTTTTTGTGTTTCTGTGCCAGCACCCACTAAACCTGACATCGTTATTTCCTCTGTTATGCTTGCGGATCTAGTACGGTAAGGTACTACCAAGGGGCGATACGCATAATTGTACTCGTCTAGACGGCGTACCGTATTTATTTCTGCAATAACCGAACGATCTCTGCCGTTCTTCTCAGATATAATTTTCCCACTAAAATACTCATACATACTTATATGCATGTTTATGTATTCACATTGTGTTACATTGTACTATAGAGCAACTTTTTCTCCGAACGCCGACGAACGATAATATTGGCATATATGCCATACAAACGACACGTGCCTCCTCCCTCCACCCTTTGTGTGTCATAGAGTGGTTTTCTACTTAAACTAGTAATGAGCTTATTAGTTTAAGGGTGCATGCTCCTGCGGACACTTTACCAAATGCCGTAGCGCATAGACCCTGCATATGTGTATAGACATATATACATTAACTGTAAACATATGTATATGCTTCTAGAGTGTGATTACTAAGTTATGGGACTAGCACGAAAAAAAAATACTTTTTGGAGTGACAAAAAGCAGTACTATCTACGTTATATACATACCTCTCGAGCCTACACACCTATTTCCACGGTATATAGGTCGTTAAGCCGGTTATCTAAAATTCATCTAACATACAAAAGAGCCACTATTGTCTAAAATTACATTTATTATTCTTCTGTAGTCGTCGTTGCGCATATATATATATATATATATATATATATATATTTGATGTTTGTTTATTCACCATTATTGGTAGATTCTCACAATATCTACGAGATATTCCGCTCAAGTACGTCAATTACAGCAGCTGTTAATGAGCTGGTGTTCAGTTCTATACATTTCATAACGTGATATCGGTCGATTTCAATTTCACCACAATATTTACAAACACATTCGTTGATTTGGAAACACTTTCCCTTTAGGCAGAGGTATTGGTGGTATCCGTGCCAAGTTATTTTGCAAATTATTGCTCTGTTCTGTTGCAGATCTCTTTTCCGTCGGTTGCTAAGAAAAGCGGGTCCATCTGTAAAAATGTTGATTACAAAGTTCCAGTTTTGCCGTTCTCTGTGTTCCTTGTATATATATGTTACTGTAGATGTCCGTACAGTACACGCGAAGACCGATAGTTAGTTACAATTTTACGATTAGAACTTAATTTCACCATTCGTCAAAGTGCGCAGCTAAAAACGTGATTCCTTACCGATGGCGCGACTGATATTACGTACGAATACGTATTCATCAGTTCATTCACAAATCTTCGAACAAAAACGATGTTTTGTCGTAAGTCTGCTTCTATTATAAAGTCGCTTTGACTTCCACTGGAATTTCGTTGATCCAGCTGACAACGGCCTAGTAGATTGAGTCAGTAGCTTTGTGTCTCTTATGCGTCATCGGTTGACCCACCGTGAGGGCTTAAGAGGATTAATTAGAAGCGCGAAAGTTAACTACGTGCCTAATATTGTCGCATTAACACGCATATATTTTGGCAGAAGCAGCGTTGCTTATAAAGGACTTGATGATGCTCTCCCAAAATTCCTGCTAATTGCAAGATTACTTGGAATGGGGTGGGGCATAGAATTATGACTGTAGACCCCACGGCATTGACATATCGCGAAGAGTTTCATTGCCCAACCATTCCGTTACATGGCGTGCGTTTCGAGCGATTACCATGGGTACCTTGGAAACATGCTTGCTACGGCGCGGCACGACCGACCGGACAATCGAAACTAGCAGCTCAACCCCAGCTAGTTACCAGGCCCGTCGAGGTGTTTGCACATCGCCTATATAGTTTTGGTCGATGTTCAAGCACCTCGCTTTGCGTGGACTCACTGCCGTCGGGGGTAGCTGGCTATCCACATTGATACCATGGGGTCATGATGAGTTTTCTACTGGATCGTGTTTCCATCTGCGCCTAACCCAGAATTAAAAAAAAACTTTTTTAAAGTAGTTTTTTCTCAATTCTAGGCTACTCTTCGTCCTCTACGGGCTTGGAATCGCAGTGCGGCGTAATTTTTCAATGCGACGAGGGCCGCACATGTTGAAATATCGAGGATTTTCCCAGCAGTCCTTTTGACAGCAGTAGCCCGTTGGCTGACTCTCAGTGGTATATAGTTTCTCATATATCCTCAATGAGCATCGTTCAAGGAGCATCCAACTCGATCAACATCCATTGGGGATCGAACCGGCGACTTCCCGGTAGGTGACACCCCCAAGACGGCGCCCAACTTGTGTGCATAAAATCAACCCAGCAGGGAAACCAGGATCGAGGTCTTGAGACATATATGCAGTTTGTGGCACGGAATAGTTGGTTAAATATTTGCGCATCTCACAGGCAGTACGTGTAAGAGTGAGATGCAAAAAATATATCGAATTGGGCAAGCATTAGGGACTCGAACTTCAAGCAAAAGACCGACTGTTCCAATGATTGGCCTGTAGCGGTCGTGTCCTAATCACCATATGCATGGTGAAACTCGATGACGGAAGATATTGCCTGATACGGTAACTCAAGCGATATCGATTGAGCATTATTCCGGTCAGAGTTCAGACAGAGTAAAGCATGTAGCATAGCATCGCATATGCCTGCCATTGTTTCTTTCTGAGGTGATTTATTACGACCATAGGCTCTTGTTGAGCATGATGGTCAGGTTACATCTAACAAGCGTACTCCTGCGTATCACATCATCCATGTAGGCGGTCAGGTAATTGTGGTGTTTGTCAATTAGCGATCAGCGAACCCCCCTATCCATTTAAATTGTCGTGGGCAACCTTGAAACTGAGACCTACGAGCGAGATGAAGCATTGACCTTGATCCAGTCGTTTGTGGCAATGGGGGGATGTATCCGACCTCGTGCCTTATGCACTCTTTCCACCAAGCCAACGTCTCTGCGTGTTTGTTCGCTTTGGGTTGATATGATGCGGTAATGATAGCTACGTACAATATTTTTTTTGCCTTCTCCGTATAGTTGTCTCACCTTATCTCTCTCTCTCTCTATATATATACACATATATATATATATATATATATATATATATATATATATATATATATATATATATATATATACATGCATATAATATATATATATATATATATATATATATATGTGTGTGTGTGTTTAGAGGCAGTTACGCCACGATGGCTATCACTTCTCGTATGGCAGCACAGTGCCACGTGCTATTTTCGTTCATTAATCTTACGCGCGAGGTAGTCTGCTTTAGGTTTACACGCATTTCCCTTTCCTCTCCTCTCAATCGTTGGTCGATACGTCGGGTCGTCGTCGTCCGCTGAAGAAGTCATATTTTGGACCGGTGAAATGTGTGGAGTGCGTTGAGATCTAGAGAGTGATGCAAAAGCAGCCGCTTGCATCACTCTTTAGCTGGATCTCTCTCAGATGGCTCTTTTGATCTCAGCATCTTTGCTGATATTCATGGTGTAGCAGCAGCAGCAGTAGCAACGAACCAAGCTCGAGTTGGTGTGACCGGATATGATATAGCGGCGGCGGCGAAGAGGTAGAAGGTAGGCGCGTGCACGCCTGTAAGGAATAATGACCATTCTCAACATTGATATGAAATGAACTCGCTGACAATGCCGACTTGCTGAGCTGTCAAAGTCCACACTCTACTTACGCCTGCAGCAGCAGCAGCAGCAGTAGAAACAGCAACTAAAACAGTACTAAGCATCAACAACAGTGCTTGCGATACTCGCAAGCAATCGGTTAGGGCCTTTGTTTGCTTTAGCTGTTTCTCGATTATCTTCTTACCTTTTTAGTTAGACTTACGAGTACGCTTGAGTGTCAAGCTAATAGTGACTGAAGCGAAGTCGCTAAGGTTGAACTATGAGACCGGTTGATGCTTTATCTTGTTCATAAGATAGGTTAATAAGAAGAAAACCAGGTTTCTGGCGCATATATATATATATATATATATATATATGCACACACATATACATATGGGCATATATGTGCCCAACATGTATTCCAGCATGAAAAAGGCATATCACGCTATATGTATGTATGTATATATATATATATATATATATATATATATACGTGATATGCCTCTTTCAAGCTGGAACACAGGTTGAGCTTTGATTGGGAATAGAGCGTCATGTTATCGTATATCCGTTACACACTACAACCACGGCTATACTGCCTTCACTGTTCTAGCGCTAGGTATTTGGCGACAGATGAGCGGTTTCGAGTTCAGGTTATCTTGACGTCGCTAGCTACGTTCTTTAACGCTTGTACGCGTAGGCACTCATATATGCATGTGTAATAAGCACGCACTCGTAGTACTATATATATATATATATATATATATATATATATACATATATGTACACGCTGAGGCTTGCGGGCACCGCCGAGCAGCCGAGGGGTAGCCATGAGAGTGAGCCATCTCTACACAGTTGATACGGAAACACCGGGTACAACAGGATACGTGACGCTTCGTTTACCGTCGTGAGTTGAGCGTGTTAGTTCTTCTTCAACGGCTGTAGGCGGCAGCAGCAATGGCAACGGTATCTTAGCAGAGCACCGCGCTTGCATTTACCTTGCCCCATCCCACCCCCTGTGCCCAGTGTAAGCACGCACGGATAGAGTGCGTTGTGGTAGCTGCTTTTTAGCCTGCTCGTGGTGTCGCCGTTACTGGTGGTATTGGTGGTACTGGTCTGTCATGGTGTGCGTCGGCGTACTCGTGTTAAGAGGGTGATCATCTCATCTGTGTAGGTCTTGCTATCTCTGCGCCCCCCCCCCCCCCCCGGGCCTGAAGGGCGGGAGGAGCGCGGGGGGCTACGTACATCGGGGGTGCTCTCTCGTCTCGCAAAGCTGCGCTTGCTGTTCTTGCACACCATACGCACTCACTTGAAATGTGAGTGAACAGCACTGTATGCTGTCATTTTCCGTCCGAAAACAGCCTACGGCGACGACACGAGGCTACTACAGGTGATGCAGCCAACGCTACAAGAGGAGACCTTGCGTCACCACGGATGGCGTCAAAGCGAAAGCCGAGATGTCTAGTTTAGAAATGCGTTTTTCACTATCAGTATTAGTTCTACTAGTCTACTGCTACTACACTAGTACTAATAAAAAAATGCTTCCTTGGAGCATATAAGAAAGGGCTGACAAAATAATGACACCAATTTGACATGGCTCCCGAAACCGAGGCAATCGATATTGTAGCGATGACGTTACACTATACTACTACTACTACTACGAAAGTTAAGTTTTCGGGCTGACCCTCAGCCAAGATTTAACGTCCACGGAACTCTTTCTCACATTGCTTCATAGACGGACATGCCCCATAGATACAAATGTGGGGCAACGGTGGGGCTCGAACCCGCGCCACCTATGTGTCTCCTCCGGTTGCGAGATGCAGACTTAAGCCACTACGCCACTGGGCTTGACGACTACTACTACTACTACTATAGCTAATGTAACTAATACTACATTAACATGATTACCAGCGACCAACAACTCGCTAATTGTAATGACAATCAACCGCTAGATCAGCAGCACCTACAACTATGTCAGAAACAACCACAACACGTAATCTTCAACAACAACAACAACGCTTCTTGTACTTCCACGAAAAATGCATCATACTTAGAGCGATGCTACTCTTGGCATACAAGGAAAGAGCTGACAAAATAATGACACAAACTTTGGACATCTTTCGGAACTTTGACATGGCTCCCGAAACCAGGGCAATCGATATTGTAACGATGACGTTGCACGGTAATAGGATGATGATTAGTCAGGCCATCCTTTCTCGTTCTATTTTTTTGGCACCGCGGCGTACGAGCATCCCAAAGACAGGCCGGACCCCGCTCTGAAATCGGTCGGAGTTTACATCGGTTTGTGTTTGTTTCGTTTCGGAATACTGACTGGTTAGCTGGGGCGTTTGACTTGAATTGTGCGTCTCGAGTAGATCCTCGGTTATTTTTTGCTGCTTGGTTGATTTGTCATCGACTGGCGATCATTTGGACGTTGAGGACGTTAGGGCTTTGCCGCGGAAGGCTTTGACCGTTGCACTGCGACGGTACATTCGACGTAATTAACGGTACATTTGCCTCAAACCGATTTCATTTGACCGAAATTGAACTTTTGGAGATAACCTAAGAGGGGGAGAGATTGACAGAGAGAGAGAAAGATAGAGCGAGAGAAAGAGAGTGAGGCTTTCTAGGCTAATCGATCGGAGAGCGTAAACTTGGTGCAAACCTACAAACTACGTAGTCGAGCATCACCGGTCCTAGAAATGTATCTGCACACCAACATCTGGCTATCCTCGTCACGCAAACCGACAGCCAGAAGCACCGTAATCGAGTATTCATTTAACCGCAAACAGCGGTTGTTTAATACAACTGCCCAAATATCGACTGGTCGACGCCTGCTCATCGTACAAGATCGTTAAATGCAGCTCAGTCACGAGAAAGCTCCATCCTAGAACTTGCTCGAGTTGACGCCGGCCTATCGCAATTTATCATGGTGGCAGCAACTCACGATGCAGGGAACATTCTTGATTCTCTGCTTTGCACTGATGATAGCGTTGGTACACTTGGGCGGTACAAAGGCCATCTTGCATCAAACAACCACGCACTTAAAAGAGGCAAAACAAATCGTTAACCACAGTTGATCGAGAGAAGGCCAGCATATTTTCTTGCCGGACTCGACATTCCGTCAAGATCTACCCAACGGACCCGACCTTCAGTACTGCATGCGTCACCATGACACAGCGCTCATATTGTGGGGAATGACGTGGATCGGAATCACCGCATAGAAATAACTTTGGTATTTTTGGAGTAGTTCAAAAATCTCAAGTCAAGTCAAAAACCTTTATTTAGTCAAAAGTCAAAAAGGAACATGTCAAAAGTCAAAAAGAGAAAGAGAATGCACGAATATACACATAAATTGGCAGCGAATGTACAACATAAAGCGTTTTCAACCTCGCTAACTCATGTCCTAAGCACTAGTGCCATACGCAACGAGAATATATTATTAACTCTCTCTCCTCTGTCCGGTCAGTCAGTTTCGGCGGAAGTTATCTTGTTACTGCTTCTGAAATTATTTGTTTAAACAATAAAATTGTGTGATGTGTTACTTGTTGTCCCGATTAGGTTGGTTGGACATTTTAAGATTGATATTTTTAGGCGATTCTGTAATGTATTTCATGACTAGTATGTTGCTGTCAGTATTACAATGTCTTAATGCTCTACGTAAAAAAAATTGATTGAACCCCCTCAATCGCCTCGTTATGCCTTTTTTCCTGGATATTCTCGCCAAACTTCTCAACAATATGTGAATTGTTGGTACAACTAAAATATGATATGAATAATGTCATGCCGCCACTTAAGTCTAATATTAACAAAAAACACAAAGCAAGATAAAAACAGGAGTCTTGGGGTACACCAGAGGAGTAAGGAGCGCATCCACTGCAATTACGCTTTATTTTTACATAAAAAGATCTATTAGTTAGATGATTGCCAATCCATCTAAATGAGCGGCGATCTACATTTCCTATTTGGTAAAAAGCATATTGTAGCTGACCCTATAAAACGCATTAGAGAAATCAAAATTTGTACAATCCAATTATTTCTTGTTATTAATATACATGGTTCAATCTTGGACTATTTGAGTTGCTCTCTTTTTGTGTTTAATATAAGGGCCGGACAATCTGACCCGTGGCCTAATTTATGATGAATTGAGGGAGATGTACTCGATCGACGTATACAGTTTAAAAAGAAACTCCTTAAAAGCGTCTGCCTTTTCGGAGTCATCAGTTATTATTATGTCGTGTCAATTTAGTGAGCATATATTTTCTTATTTTTTGCCGTTCCCGAATTTACTAATTATTATTATTTATTTCATTATAATTTAGAAGAATATATAAAATGCCGTTTTTTGCCGTTTGTTAGTATATGTAAGGGAAAATTTAGATTTAGTGAAGTCGAGTTTTCACTTCTCTCGAATCCTCAACCTGATGCTGGTCCTTTTCATTTGTTTTTGTGGAGAAAAATTCTCTTCTCATTTGTGATTGTCAGAATTTATTGTGGTCTTGTTCCAGTCGGATTTCCCGTCTATTAACGTGCTCCCTTAACTATAATAACACCGAAAAGATACATAGGTAAAATAGTCCGTTTACTTGTGTGCCGACATTTAAGCTGTTAGCGTTTCAGGTTCTCATGCTACACCTTAATGAGACACGACGAAGGAATTCCTTCTGTACAATTTCTATTGCTCCAATATGTTTGTGTAAATAAGGCCATCAAACCTCATGCCAATAGATACACTTAAATACAACCAAACTATTATAAGCCTTATATAAACATTGTAATAATTAATTATAAAACAACGAAATATTACATTAGATATGCGATTAGTTGATTGGATGGCTTGTGTGATATGAGTGCTAAAATCCAATTCGGATGCCACCGCAACCCCGAGGGCCCTTATGCTATTGTAAAATAATGTACAGCCTTGGGGAGGGGGGCAGAGATATAGACCTGTCGGAGGCCCTAGCTTGAAGACTAAATGTTAGAAAGGGACAGGTCGATATTACAAGGAAGAGAGTATTTGCCTTCCCAATGGAACGCAAATACTTCGTAGGTATTGGAGGATACATTGGTCATATGGATGCGTAGGTAACATATATGGCGCTCTAAGCACCCCTTACATAAAGGGTGACACATGTATTTAGGTATACATGCCAAGCGAATAATAAACCAATCAATCAATGAAACAATCAAACTAGCAATCCATGATATAGAGCGAGTATGAACACTCAAGTACCTACGCTTCGGTACAAGTTTCATATGGTTTCCTCTATCAGATGCCTTCGAGAAATTAAAGTATATATATATATATATATATATATATATATATATATATCATTCAAAGGCCAGTCTATTGTTTGTTATAACGCCGCAATCTTGAGTCATTTTGCTAAGTTGAGAACTACGTGGATTTGGCTTTAGTAAAACTATGTTAGTTATCAGCATTTGAATTGAAGAAAATTCAAAATCTCGCTGACTAACAGTATTTCAAAGATGATACATGCGATTGATGTCTAAGCAAAGCTAACTTGTTGTTCAGTCGACGAGGGATGGATAAAAAAGCAAAAAAGCAGATCCCGTCAACGATCAAAGTCCCCCTACCCGTATTGAGGCTTGAAGTCAAGCTATCAGCTGGCTAAGCTCGAAGGGCCATCACCACTGTCCTACTGACAGCTTTTTCGCACAGGGAGTGCGCAAACCGCGCTCGGGTTTTTCCACCCAGCCGCACACGTAGATGCCTCCCCCCACCAAAGAGACGGCGTGCGCTCAGGGTCTCTTACCTCTGTGTCGACATACATATTCGCCTATGTGAATCATGGGCTAGAGTGGATGGCTAAGGTGATATCCTACTGCCGTCAACCTGCCTATGCGTCATCAAACCTGCCTATGCGTCATCATAGGCAGCCGCTAATGGCATCGTTCCTGGGCTTGTCTTTTGCAGTCTCTGCTATTCTCTGATCGTGTTCGCGCTGAATGCAGAAAGGAGGCCGGCTTGTAAGATATTGTTGAATGTGAAAGCTATATATATATATATATATATACAATAGTGTGATGATTTATTAATCATTTACAATATGTTTGCACACTCGGCAGTGCTCGCCTCTATATATATATATATATATATATATTATATATATATATATATATTGCGGTGGTATTGCCTCCCTTTTAGAGTTAAATTGTCACACGAAGTTGCTACGAATCTCTGAAACAAACTTTGTTAGCAAATGGTACATTGTATTGGGAGTGTGAGCCTAAACCATAGCGGCTGCGTTCTTCATTATTGCTATTGACAGACAATATCCGCCGCCAAACCCAGCACTGTTTTACTTAAGCAGCAGCTAGTGACAAGCCAGCTAGTTACTGCTGAATGAGAACTCGGACACGTATGCGTGTTGACTTATTTTTCTAAGAAAGAAGATGCATACGAAGAAGGAGAAGAGATAATTCCTAACTACTGAACGCACAGGAAGGCACACAAATGCAGAACGTCTGCTAGCGATGCACAAAAGCGCCTCTGCCTCTTCTGTGCCCAGGTTGCTAATATGTCGTAGGAAGCTTTCCGATAATGTGGCCTGCCACTCGTTCAATCAGTGTGGTGGCAAGGCTGCATATCGGCATATACCCCACGTGTGTCAACGGGCGTTGGTTTGATTGTCTACCAACCCCCGGGCGTCCACCCAGCCTGGCTGACTCTGGGCTATTCGGCAGGCAGCAAGAGACCCTTGTAGTTGCCTTCCGGTTGCATTCCTGGATCGTTCAGACTGCACCGATTGCAAATACACGGCTGTTAGGAGCGTACGTCAACGGAGCGCGTGTGCCGTTGAGAGAATTGATTTGAACAACCCCCGGGCCACCTCGACGCCAGCCTAGCTGACTCCAGCTCTTCGGCAGGCAGCGAGAGTCCCCGTTGTACTTGCCTTCCGGATCGTTCAGGCTACATCGATTGCAAATGCACGGCTCTAGCTCCGGGGTCGACGCGAACATGCGATTGTTAGATTTGGCTAACGAGTTATAGGGCGTGCACTACGCCTTCTTCTTTAGGGCAGACAGAGAATAGCTAGATATCTATCTATCGATTCGTTAGTCCTTCATTAGAGTCCGATGTTTTGAAGGTCGCTTTACCAGCAGATTCGTACAGAAACGTATGCTGATTTCGCCGCCAGCTAATTCGTTTACGTCTCTCGTATATATATATTATATATATATATATATATATATATATATATATACATATATATATATATATACATATATATATATATATATATATATATATACAATATATATATATATAATATATATATATATATATAAGCATGCGCCTGAACATATACTCAGAGCTCATGTGACGTCGATCTGTCAGCAACAAAGTCCGGCTCGGCTGGAGTCGTAGCTCCATTACGACGGTCGATTTAAGGTGACGTCAAACGTGCTTTGCTTATTGACGTTGTTGTTATCGTTAGTGTTGATGCTGAGTCATGCCATTGTTGTCGAGATATAGTAAGTACGTTGTTACGCCGGTTTATGGTCGAGTCGTGAGTAGCTGAACAAGACTGCTTTTACACAAACGACATCTACGCCCTGGATATTGGCGCCGGTTCTCACGGTGCCGTTTTTAGTTCACTCAACATTCTTTTCGCCTCTCTCTTGCTCTCAGTGTCAATAATTTTTTATATATATATATATACGTGTTGCCACTTCCCTAGCGGATTTCCGTTGTCAGTTTCGAACAACACCCGCTAATGACAGCTAGCTACAAATAGCATCTTTGCATGCATTTGTCTTATCGACATACTTAGCCCTTTAACGACTACTAATTATAACTAGGCTCGACATTCATTTTTACAACCAAATCCGGCTGGTGTTGATGAAGGATGAAATGACAAAATTCGACGTCCGCTCGCCTGATCGCCTGGTGGTTAAACTAGCGATCAACTTGCGAGATTGGGCCTTTCTTGAGTTCTTAGATTTTGTGGCTTTTAAACGCCCTGACAACCACATTTTAGACGCTCGTAATGGACTAAGTTGCCTGTGGCACGATGCCGTCTAAATGCATCTATCGTCATCGCGTTTTCGCTACTGGATTTATATTGGCTTTCTTCAGCAGAGGTATGGGCTCGAACTTGCGATTGTTTTGCTAACCATGGTTGCCATGGCAACGACGCCCCGTTTCGAACGGTGCGTTAGCCACCTAAGCCACCGCCGCTACTTATTATTATTATTATTGTTATTATTATTGTTATTATTATTATTATTATTATTATTATTATTATTATTATTATTATTATTATTTCAAAGCGACTTCTTCGTTCGTAGCCTTCGTATTAGCCGTCTACCGTGCCAGAACAGCAGCAGCAGTAGCAGGCGCAGTATAGCGTCATATGATTGTAGGTGGCGAGTAGTAATCAACATTACACCTTCGCAGCTTTGCTTCCCACAGCGATAGCAACGATGTAGACACGATCGCAGCAATCATAGGTGAGAGCCACCTATCAAGCAGATCGAGAGCGCGGCGGCCTGACGCGGCATGGTATTGCTGACATCTCTTTTGCTACTGGCGTACCCCGCTTCGCTCCAGCTAGCCAGAAAGAACGGAGGGCACATAGCTTACTCGATACGGGCCCTGATAGATTTGCCCCCCTCCAACGAAAGATCGGCGGAGGAGAAAGCCGTGTGCAGACTGACTACGCACTTCTTCTAGCACCAACGCTATCCGCCACCACTTTTACTATTATAGCCACTACTACGGGACCTACGCTCACGGGTACTACGAATAGGGTGGTTGATGGACGGGCTGCTGTTAGCAGTACTCGTCGCTAACAGACCCTTCTAACATCGTCTAACTATCGCGCGATGATATGATAAGCTATCTATCTATTTGTGGGCGGATGTGACCCCTCGACCTTGGTCCACTTTCATTGTCTTTCCTGCTCTTGGTTCTTCTTCCTCTTCCTGTACATCTTCATCTGCCGTCTTTTTGCTGCGTCCTTCCTTCTTCCTACACTCGCTGCCTGAAGTAAGATCAACGAGAGGGCGAAGGGCAAGCAAATATATGTGTGCCACTACCCCCCCCCCCCTCCAGGGGTAGGTCGACGCCGACCTGAGTACACTTTGCCGCTTACGTTAAGGGTAACCCTCGGGGTTCATCTCTACCAAAAATTCATCACTAAGGATCCGATCCTGTTATTTTATAGATATATCTATGCTTAAACCTCACCATTTTCAACATGAATACATATGCGATATACAAAGTATATATATATTTTTTTCTTTTTTTATGGGGCTGTCTTCTCCGGACGGTACATTTATTTAAGTTCAGTAATTCCCCACTGAGCTTGAAATTTTCATAATTACACAATTCAACCATTGTAACAATTCAGAGCATTTTATAGAAAAGGCTATCGCCCGTGTCTGTATATATATATATAGAGTTGCCTAAGAGTACACTTGGTTCTTTGGCTTTTCGCAAGAGGAGCATGGAATGTATTAGAATGAGCATACCAATGGAATCGAGGTTGCTTATGAGTGGCAGTAAAATAAGTACGTTTTATACCGATGTGGTTAGCCGGACACTAATGTGACAAACGGTGTGTTTGCAAAGCAACAAATTATTCTGTGAAGAAAGAGGACAAACGGGAAAGGAAGGTTCTGTGATGCCTCATTCTTTTGAATGTGTTTGTTTTGTAGGCGTAATAGTAATAATAGAATGTATTGATTCGTAAAAGATAAGAGATAAAGCATCACATCTTAATTATTATCTATTCAAGCATCATATCTTAATAGATTATTCTTAATTCGCGAGTCACACAACGTGGCTCGCGGTTTATTTCCCCCAAAATTTATTCGAGAACATCAGACA
This sequence comes from Dermanyssus gallinae, assembly GCA_003439945.1. Taxonomy (NCBI): domain Eukaryota; kingdom Metazoa; phylum Arthropoda; class Arachnida; order Mesostigmata; family Dermanyssidae; genus Dermanyssus; species Dermanyssus gallinae. The sequence continues at coordinate 24,683 of QVRM01004961.1, read as the reverse complement.
AAGAGTCAGTCAGAAATTCTGTCTCGAAGTATCCGAACACGCAGGTGTGTGCACTGCTGGTATTGAACATTTGTTGTGAAGTAATATCCGACAGTCATATCGTTACAATAAAAACTATTCATGTCAGTATCACTCCTAAACAACAGATTCCCGCCAGCCACTATTCCATTGAAAAAAAACTACTTGAATAAAGTTCCCTGCACTGCCGCGGCGTTGCCATGCTAAATGTCGAGCCATAGCCTATGCTTAAGGGACTCCTCAGATTTGTTTCATCTGTGGCGAAGGAGAGCATCCTTCCCAGGGTCTTAATCAGTTTTCTCGTGGCAGGCTCATATTCCCTACAGTTGCAATACTGATCAGTAAAACGGACGGACAAACACGAACGAATTATATTTGAATGAATCGATGTCGAGGCAAGCCTGTAGTAACGTTTTGTGTGTATCTTTCCTTTCTTTGCAGGTAGAGTATACACACGAGAACCACTCGTCTGTGGTTTCGCCCGACGATGTCAAGCGGGTCCGGATCGTAGTCAAAGTGTTTCTCAGTCCACGTGAAGATAACGCACTAAGCCAGGCTGTTCGAAAAGGTATTTGTCTCTAAAGGGGATTTTGGAGCTTTATATATATATTTATATACATATATGCCGCTTAAGACCCACAATGCATATGTGTTGGCCAGCTAGAGAAACAAAATGTGTTTGTAGTTAAGTAAAGTTTTAGCACGCAACTATTTCCACTTGGTACTCGATATGATATACGCTTAGAGCGGCAGCATACAAGCGACCTACGCATCAATATCATCAATGTATCCTTCAACACCAAAGAGTATGTGCCTTCCATGAGACAATCTTTTCTATATAATATCGACTTGGTCCTTTCTAAACATTTGGGTTTAAAGCTAGGGCCCCCGACAAGTCTCTGTCTCTGCTCCCCCCCAAAGCTGTACATTTTTTTACAATATGTTCAATTGACTCATTCCTCAGCTCACAAGCTCAACGTTTTTTACTTTGCTCCTCCCTAGATTTAGATCTTTGTATTCTCTCCTGTTGGATGTAATCTGCAACCGGCTTCATGTATTCTTACACTGTTTGTATAGGAAATATAACCACTCGAGATCTTTGTATTCTTGTATCCAACATCCCTGCCCTGGCACCTGCCAATAGCCCACTCGCTCTTAAATTATCGTATACTCATTCTACCCTCCCCTCTTTTCTCTTGTTTCTTTTTCATATACTTGCCAAACTCAATCTGGAGCCATCTCCAATTTCCCTTTCTCTATGACTTGTTTACCCTTAATGTCACCATTTTCTCCGATACCGTCACTCTTGCCCATTGCTGACCATTGTACCCAATCTCGCATGATTAAAAGTCTACTCAGCGATCCACTTCGTCTCTTGATCCTTTCTGCCGGGTTCACCAGCTGCATTTGTCTAACCCATCTTTAATTTGTAACAATTCATAATCCTTTCACAAAATCTTAGCTTATTTTGCACTTTTCTTTTTGCACAAATTTCGACATCTATTCTTCACCCTCAAGAAACGCCCTGGTGCAATTAAAACGGCAACACAATGCAAATCTTATTACTTCTATTTTGGTATTGTTTCAAACTTCTTTTGCAACCTCGCGCTGTGAACCAGACAGACATTAGCAAAAGTCCATCCTGTTACATACAATGGCTTTCATATATTCCTTGTTACTGTATATTTATTGACTGATTATATATATATTTATATATATAGTAATAGACTGACTCACTTAGATACATCCATGCATCCATTTTACGAACATGACATAACTGTGTGCTTACTCTAAATTCTCAACTGAGTAGTAGTAGTAGTAGAAGGTTTCCGCTTGCCGTCTCAGCCCTGTTTTTGGCCTCCTAATGTTAGCATCGCCAGCAGCAGTGGCAGCTGGCATTCGAACAGGGCATTCGAACAAAACCCACGAACTTTGCCCGAATCAATGAATATTGATTGACCCATTGGAGCGGATCGGCCAGTGAACGTCTGTCTGTCAAACGACACTCTATAGCGATTTTGCGTTTTTGGTGGCGTGCGACTTGTCGAGATGTCGCTGAGAACCGGTGCCATGATTACGGCCATGATTATGACACGCGCAGTTGTTGTTCACTTTGCCGACACGGCGGGCGGTGTTGTTCCGATGGTTGCACTTTTACTTTCGCCTCTTCTAGTCCCTTGGACCACGCCTTCATTATATATATATATATATATATATATATATATATATATATGCATATATGCATATATATATATTCATCCGCTGCTCACACAGCTATCCTGCTTGTTTGTAGATTTCGTGCGCTATCTGTATTGTGCAATGTTACGTGCGGGTCCACGTTCCCCGTTTTTTGCCAATCAGTTGCGCCTGAGTAACGACCTTTTTTAAGAGTGTTATTTCATACGATCATCGTCTGTCCCCTACCGGCTTAGAATCGTCATGAGGCATATCTCCAATGCACCGAAGGCCGAACTTGTTCAAATATCTAGCAGGGTTTTCCCAGCAGTCTTAATGGCAGCATGGCTGCTGACTCTCAGCCGTATGGTTTATCGTCTGTTCTCTTCTCAATGAACATCGCTGAAAGCGATATCAAAGCTCAATTTTCGACAAACAACGGGGCATCGAACCGTGAACATCCCCGACCTTCAAATATACCAAAAACCTTGCTGCGTTCGATGGGACTACTAGGTTTATTCTGGGCAAGATGTTGAACATTAGTTTAGAAGGAAGCTTAGGGATGTCATGAATGACCTTGCCAAATGAAGAGACCGAGCCGTTTTCTAGCAGCTTAATATTATTTTAAGCCGTGCTCTCCCGTCAATTTGGCACCATGATGGATTCTAACTCATTTTGCGTAGTGTCGGCTGTTATGATAAGCGCCCTCATCTGTAAGATGTTCTCATATGGGCCAACACGAAGCGATATTTCTGAGTCATTGGCTGTTTGTAAAGGCATCGCGCCTTCTATTATAAATGTCATGGGTTGACACGAAATTAACTGATGACAGTAAAAACGTTTGTTCAACACAACAGTAAGAATCGAACAGTAATAGTAATACGACGAAAATACCGTAAAGTCGGTTACACGCACCAAACTTCCTCAAAGGCGCTGTTGGTGAATACATTTATGAGGCGTATGCTTGTCCCGGATTAAAACTCGAATAATAACAAATATTAGAGCTTCAATCACTCTGAGTAACTGCAGGCCAAAAGTGTCCCAAATGAGGGTTCAGATGTTCAGGAAGTTCATTGTGTCGTCTTCGGTGAGCTCATGAGGCACGTTTTGGCGCATTCCACATAGACACGTCTAGTGCGGTGCGAAATAACTAATTCATAAGTTCACTATATGTGCGGTATGATAGGGTTTTTCTTGCAAATGTGCTTCAGTAGGTGTCATTTGTTACTCACAAAGCACTGCGCTGTGGCAGATACGTTCAGTACAAATCGATTTTTTAATACTAGGCCACTCTTGTTGTCAATACAAGCAATTGTATGCCGGCAGGATCCACTGGAGAGAGTGGAGCCCACAAACTAAAACATTTTTTCACAGACTCAATGTATACATATATCTCTATACTTTTAGATTTATACACACGTACAGGTATGTCGATAATGTGCTCCTTGTACTGATAGTCATAATGATTAAACGGTTTCAGCAATTTCGCATCTGGGCGTGTCTCGTATCGATCTGCTGGTCGTGGCGTTCCCTCAGCCCGTAGGAGGACACAAGCTCGAGCTGCATCACATGCAACCCGCTTGGAGAGTCTGCGAAAGCCTTGTAGCTGAAGGTATACATATACACAAGTTTCTTTCTTACTGTGCCGGTCTGCTGCTATTGCCGTTTTACCATTTTACGTGCTGATTTCGTACCATAAACTTTGTCTGCTTTCTATAGTTCAGTTCATCGACCTGTACATATATATATATATATATATATATATATATATGAGTTTTCACATTAAACAGCTCATAATATAAGTTGTAGAATACATTAGGGATAATAAAGGAATTCAGAGCAGCACCAGCAACAAAGACAGAAGTAAATATATATATATATATATATATATATATGTATTCTCACCCTATTAGCTCATAATACAATTTTGAAGCAGGGTATCAATATAATATTATACTAATCTCACATCTTATCTCCTAGCGGGTATACATATCTATTCCGTGTCAACGCGTAACTCTTCTATGTCGTGTCGCAATACATGCGTAACTGTCTCGGCTGAGGCAAGGCAACGTCTCGACATGGCCGAGGGTCTCACCGATGCCATTTTGTTCCATCTTTTTCTTCGGATTCGTTTCGATTTCGTTGTAGGCCTGGTGGCTAGTGTGGGCGTCTCCGATCTCGACATGACGCAGCTGCGAGAGCTTCACCAGTGGGCGCCGTTTGTGAAGCCGTCCACCAACCAGCTGCACTACGAGTCGGCCGTTGCCCTGTCCGGCCGACATGACGGAGTTCGCCGCTGAGAACAACATTCAACTGCTCAGCCACGCCGACGACATTGCCACCACGGGAGCGGGCACCGTTCGAAAGATGCTGGCAGAATATAAGGGTAAGCTTGTTTCCTACTGGCTATTCCTACTATATATATATATATATATATATATATATATATATATATACATATGCATGCATGTTTATTTCTTTTTGGTTGTGTGGATGGATGAACTTAATATTCGCTTGCCATCCCTTTACATCAGGGCAACCTAGAGCGGCAGTATAAGGCCGGTCATGTTGTTCTTGTCGCAGCATCATGGTTGTTTTTCAAATTCAGACTCAGAACGTGGTCTATTTGCGAAACTGCATTATAAATGCTTACGTTTTCGAGAAAGTTACATTTTATAAAATAGAGTGAATCTACACAGTCACAATGATCATATACACAAGAGTGTACACAGTAAGTAAGCAAGGGAATACGCTCAACACAACAGTATTGCCAACACTTTGTATGGTGGCTCTTACAACTCATGAATCAATCTCAAAATCTCAAATCTCACAGCACTTTAGTTTGCAATGCCTGCCAATGCCTTCATCGGTACCATATCATAAACTAGATAAAAACAGGGGTTTGTAGACAGGTTAAAGTCCCTAAATTGGAAATCCTATCTGTAATTATATATTAATATCTGTAAAGTTGCAGTAATTGCATAGAATTTTGGCATCAATTGATATACTATGTGAGAAATTCAGAATAAATGTTCATGTCATGCCAAACCGAGACACCTTACCGCCTGAGAACGATCTACCGTATTGGCACCCCGTCGAAAACTATAGGGCAATTGAAGCAGCCATTTGGCGGAGTTGAAACACTAAGATTAACACAACCAATCCGTATTCATTGAAAGCCTTAACAACTTTTTCAGCCAACTCAAGTGAACTGTTAATACCACTAGAAACATTAGCCAGGTCGAGCCAAAGAAAGATTGTCATGTCGTCAGCAAAAGCTATCGCCTTTCCCAGGCGTTATCGTGTTTGATTCTCAAGAATATGAAGTTCAGTAATATTAGACTCATAAAGGGACCAAGAACAGAGGCCTGTGGAGTCCCCAGGCCAACAAGCTGCCAAGCAGATTGAATAGGTTCAACCTTTCCAGACTGAGATCTATCTTCAACAATCCATGGTCAAGGCAATTGAACGCAGACGCTACGTTCAGGAACACGCCTAAACAATGCTGGTCCATTTCGACCGAGTCAACCACACGTTGCCACAGATGTGCTAGGGCCAAGTCTGTCGATCGGTTTTTACAAAAGCCGAATTGCTCTGGTGAGAGAAAGTCAATATCCTTCAAACTAAGAGTTAATTCTAGTAACACTAACTTTTCAAAGATCTTTGAAAGCTAATCAACAACTGAGATAGGGCGGTCGCAAGCTGGACGCAAGACATCTATCTCCATTACCCTTGTATAATGGAACTACGTTGGAAGATCTCAGACATGTAGGGAAGTAGCTGTGTTGAAAAGTTAAATAATTTTGCTAAAGGAAATGCAATAGCGGAGCAAGCTAACTTGAACAGTTTAGCCAGAACACCTATAATGATTCTACAAGACCAGCTAGCATTCAAGCTCCTTATCGCGCCCTCAACATCAGAGGCCTGCATCCGAGACAACGAAAATTATTTGGTCTCTTTTGGGCATAGTTCGTCAAGGCGGTGCTCATCAGTACACGAATCTAACAAGTTTATAGTTTTATATCCAACCGTAGCGAAATGTAGGTTTAGTTCGTCGGTGATCGATTTAGGCTCACTAATCGTGTGACCCGTGCTGGAAGTTAAGACTGGTGGGAGCTCTGCCGTAGCAAGCTCTCTACCGCAGTCTTTGTTAATATATTTCCACGAAACACCAGTATATTCTCAGAATAAGCATCGCTCAAAGAAGATTTGATCAACAACGTGAATTGGCCACGCCCTCGGTTAATAACAGATAGACATGCATGACTAGTACATTGAGCCCTCTAGAGCACAGCGCCATACATATTAATTTTTACTGTTAATGTTTATACATTCGCACATATATCTTCTTTCTCTCGTATATATATATATATATATATATATATATATATATATATATATATATATATATATATATATATATATATATATATATATATATATATATATATATATATATTACAACATTACTTTAGTGAGAACGCAAGCAACGCGAATGCCGCTTTGATAATGAGCTACGTTGCCAATGAGTCAATCAAAGAAATATATATGTACATATATACCGGTCTTGTATTATCTAAACCAGAGACAAAATGCTACCTAAGATCTAAAGGTCATTTGAACCTTCGTTGTTGCTGATAACTCGTGTTTCTGCTGGTGCCTATTTTCATTGCAGAGGACGCCGACGATTGGGCATGCGCGTGGGTGACACGATACACGGTAGCATTTCACTGCCGTGGCGTCCTTTATTCGAAAGGCTACATCGTCAAGCTAAGCCGCGAACAGGTCGTCAACGACAAGAGACCACCGACCGCCTAGTTCAGTTCGTTTAGTTCCAGCCACTTGTAGTTTTTTTAATCGCGGACCACATGTCGAATGGATTCGTCGACTATTCCCCGACCACCAACACGAGATTGGCGGGTCGTGTCGAGCGGGTTCTCCGACTAGCCCCAAGCCACCACCAATACGGGATAGGCGGGTTTGATCAAGATGCACCGTTCCATGATAAAAAGAAAATGTTGGCATTTGCTACTGCTGCTGCTGCTACTGGAGTAGTAGTAGTAGTAGTAACAACAACAAAGACAACAACAACAACAGAAACAACGTTCAATATTAACATGATGACAGCAATGACAGCAGTAGCAGTGAAGATAATCATAAGCAGAAGCAACGAGGAAGACCACAACAACAACAGCATCAACAACAACAACGAGAACGACAACAACAACGACGGACAGCTGCGTCAGCCACAACAACAACTGCAACAACAACAACAACGTCAGCGGTGGTTGCACGAGCAGCAACAGCAGCAGCAACAACAACAACATTAGCAATAAGACCAGCGGTAATGTTACAACAGTCGTTCGAGAAAGAAGCGCAAGGGCCCACGACAAGAAACGCATGAGAGTAAAAGCGACGCGACGATGCCAACTGTAACGTAGTCAGCCAACGTCATCACGATCAGGAAACGTCACAAAATTTCGGTTATATACTAAGGAAAAAACGCAGCAAACAGTGCCGGCGGTCACAGAGACGCAGAACAGCGGAGCGGCATAAACAACACCACAATGTGGGCATCTACTTTTTTGTTTAATTGATGACGTTTCTTCATATGGCAATAAAAGCAACGCAGAGACAATGAATACACAGACACACACGAACACCAGGCATACCGAGACACTGCTACGAGTCGTATCACCAAGTAGTAAGTAGTACCACAGTGCGGACCATGACTTCAGAATCATTCCTGAATACAATGACCTGCTTTGTTGGACGAGCAGAGTTGAGCGTCTAAGGTGAAGGTCTACAATGCATTGCGAACTTGAGGAACTTCCAACTTAATGAGAGAGTACTCTAATCTACTCTAGCGCCCTTATCCTCCTCAGTATTACTGATTATGGAAAAGGAAGGCTTTTGAAGAATAGGAGGAAAACAAAATAGTAGTAGTAGTATTATATATATATATATATATATATATATATATATATTGCTCAGAAGGCAACGCACGTTTAGTCGATAAACGTCTCACTTGTTTCTCAGTGCACTTAGTGTGACAATTAAGCTGCCCCACTCTATGTCTGTTTTATGCTCTAATAAGTCTGCGTTTCTTGTTTACTTAGTCTGCAGGAAAGAGAAGGTAATTAAGTGCCTCTTGAATACAGCTGCAACTTTTGATATAAGATTTTTCAATATTTAGAAGTGTGCTGCCGATGTAGCCGACTGAACTGAAAGAAATTGTTATTTTTATTTACCTTTGTAACGTAATTTTGTAAATGAGTCAACTGTTGTAACGGACTGGGCGTTTATTGATGTGTGCTGGATGCCTTCTCGTTGCTGATAAAGATAAGAGGACAGCTTGCTTTATCAGGAATTGGCTCTGACATGGGCCCAGAGTATAGAAAAGGAACCAAAAACGAAACGGTTGCTGTGAAGGTCGATCTACAGTCTCGCTTAGAATGAACAAAAATGTGTATTGTATTTATCATAAACACCTGCCAGCACTGTTCGGACATGCATTGATGTCCCCGTTAATTTGCTCTTGTTGGAGCTTCGCTACGGGACCATGGTTCTTCCAACAAAAGCTGTTTACACTCAATAAACGCCACGTTGCCTTAGATATCTACTACGATGTTAAGGCATATTTAGCTAGGTGAAACACCCTAAATGAATAATAATAATAACACAAATTAAACACCTTAGATGCAATTTAATTTTCTACCTACCTAGTCGTTATACTATTTGATTTTTGTGGCTGGCGAAAATGGTCGGCAAGTCCGCCGACCGTATCCAGCTACGAACGGGGCAATTTGAAATATCTTGCTTCCAGTGAGTATTTTCTCTGATGTTCTCCTTTCATAAATCATATAGGTGAATAACTGGTAGTAACTGCTCATATTCGGCGCGGCGTGATCGCCACTGAGGCTGATAGGGCCAACCCGGGCATAGCAGGATAGCCGCGACCTTCTCCAGAGTATACGCGTTTCTGTCCACACGTGGTGTGAGCCTATCGCTCCGCAACCAGTGCAGCCACAGGCTATTGACACCAAAATGTGCTGTCAGAGCGTAGCTTCCCCCGTATGCGTGCGAAGAGACAGCCAACACCACTGAGAGCACTAGCTATGATCTCTATTCGATTCTGCTGCGATCGAATTCTTGCTGCTTCATTTCGGTTCTTCCATTCAGCTAGCTACACACTACTACAACTTCGAAGTAGGCCTGTGCCAGACTCGGAAAACCAATCTCGTTTTCGATTGTTCCCTTTGCCTCAGTGCCTACATGTATAATGCTAGATCATCACTATCAGCTGGTAGGGTTTGCAATCTTCTTATTGAACGCGTGAACGTACAAGTGTGCATCTACAACACCTAAACAAACTCATTCATACAGAACCCACTCGCTGTATAACAACATGATTGTGCCGATAGCCGACAATAGCAGACGGTGCAGTGGAGTTACACTGGCGAGATCTATAGACACCTGCAGGTCAAGGGGATTTCCTTTTCTGTTTCGAGCAGAAGTGTGACAGCGTGGAGCGTGTGCAACGCCTATACTAAAAATTCTAAAATGAGAAGACTGATCACTTATATATATATATATATATATAAATGAGAAGACTGATCACTTATATATATATATATATATATATATATATCATCATTTTATGTCAGTTGCTAGAGATGAGTATGACATAGGTTCAGATTTCAACTTTCGCTACAACTGTTGTTGCTGCTTCTACGACTATGGCGCTTAATTAGCCTAGCGGTATTGTCATCGTTATTGTGGCTGTTTATCGAGCCATACGTGCAGAGGGTCACTCGGCCGTCGCACCAATAACCTTATTGGTGTCTCTGCAAGCGGCCAACGGCTCTGATACGAAGGCTGCTATACCGGGAGTTCACGGACACGAAGTAGAGTTCAGCAAATGAACGAGAATGCGGCGAGCATTCTCTCACTCTTGGCAGAAATAGATTATGTTGTAGCTATTAAACAAAACAGCAAAAAATATATATCCACAGCAGCACGTTATAGGAAACTCGCATATAGTATATATATATATATATATATATATATATACGAAGATCACAGCATATGGAATATAATTGACTATAAAGAAACAGAATGAAAACTTGTGCGTTAAGGGTAGGGACTAAGGGCGACGAAGTAAAGCTTTAGTTAGAGTTAGACTCACGCGACATTCGTGGTGAGTTGAAAGAGAGTGCGAAAGAGACGTGTCGACTACGGCATAGTCGAGCAGCAATTGCCCCTTGTGATATGTGTAACGGCCGTTAGAAGCTATACTTAACTAGGAAACATAACTAATACTTAACTACCAATAGCGATTCAAGTGATGAGAGTTAATAAAAGCATGCAAAGTGAAGCATGATGCCTACGAAACTGAGTGATGCTTTTTATGCTTTTTTTAGATGGCAGCTAGTCGATCTGCTATATACAGTTTGTTAAAAGTAGTTCTTAGTTTGGGTCGAAATGGTTCAGGCGAGCGCCAATTTGGTTAGCTCTTGACTTGCCATAAGTGTGTTCGTACTTGCCCTTTGATACAATAGTGCAAATCAGTGAAGACATCCTCTTAGCATGTACCACACTGAATTTCTGCAGGGATCAAGGCGCTAATTCTACTGACACTACAGTTTGAGCAACTCGGCATTGTCGCTGCGACAGTACCCTCACTGGCTAACATAACGACGTGAGCACCACAGCAAACTGCATCATATATGTGCTTAAGTTGATTTGTTGCTTGATTTAAAGTTCATTCACAGGTGATTCAATATGGTAGTTAACTCAATTAAGATTAGTAGATCGTCGTTCCATCGTGAAAAGCTGCCAGACTAACATGATTTTTTAATTTTTATTTATATAGCTATATAACAGGAACGCATTTAGCAAGTTCCTACGAGTTACATATCCATAAGTTATGTTTCAGTTGATGGCTAATGCCTCCTGTTAAATAGCTATATATATATATATATATATATATATATATATATATATATATATATATATATATATATATATGTCTTAAAAATTACACAGTAGAATTGCATAAGTTTTCTCATAAGGTATTCATAATTTATTTACAGACTGAACAGTTAATTGGCGTTAAATGTTTGTATTTCCAGCATCGCCGGCATCTTGTCGGCGAAGCCACTCGGAGTTAGCCAGAATCCTTTGCTGCTACCAATGAATACTGCTAGTTTGGATCAAAGTACCTCGAATCGGGCTCTCGGGTTGCGAAAACAGCTTCTGCCATCAATTAGCCGCCAAATTATTTACATGAAGAACGCTGACAGTTTAGCACCTAAATAACTATAGAAGCTGATATGCAGAGGTGAACATCTAGAAGCTTATATGCAGAAGCGAACATATATAAGCTGATACGCAGAAGCAAACCTCTAGTAACTTATACACAGAGAAGACATTATAGCGACTTGTGTTGGCTTAACAGAGGTTGCTTTGTATCTGTCTAGCGTTGAGTTTGCCGACAACAGTTTTGTGGCTACCACTAGAGTGTAGATCAAGTTGATCTAAAAATCATCCGTTTTAAATGCTCAAACATTGCATGCTATCACGCTGCCGTGTTCTCTTGCGGATTCGCTGCAATACCTGTGTGCCTTGGAAATTCAGCATACATACCTTAGCCTTTATGTAGACGCGAATTTGTCAAACGTGATACCATGCCCATCTCTGTACGACTGAGACGTGTCTTAATTTTGATTTGTCCTTCGCTTTGGCGCTAAGTTGGGATTTCCGTCAAACATCCCACATAGTTCCGATCGTCAGATATATACACAGCTGGCCACAGATAAAACCGATGTGGATAAGCAATTGCAGCATTGTTTCATTACCTCTCCGATGGGCACAAATGATCTTACGTAAACGGCTGCATTAGATCACCATGTAAATCAATCGATAAGGCTATCGAGTATTTCGTAATGCGACGTATCGATGTGGCATATTGCCGGAATCGAGTATTCTTCGGCTTCAGCCAATCAGCAACCATATACAGACAATTAATCATCTGCAGTGGGGTTGCTGCCATTTTGGTACATCTAGTTGGCTCCTAACGACCACGAGAAATGTTGAAAGTGAGACTACTGAGTCGCTTGTAGTCTGGACTTCTCAACAAGCACAAAGTCGTCGACACTCACCTAGCGAGGAAGGAGAAGAAAGAGAGTGAGGTATAGACAGTACAATAGAGTCACGAGAGAGAGCGCGTGCTCGCGCTTTCGAGGCAGTTTAGTGTCATCAGGTCTTCACACCTCGCTCGTTGCGAGACGCTTGAGGCACGCCACTCAGGCGTATCGTCCAGGCAAGAGGTTGCGACCGAAAGCGAGGACTCGATGCACGTGATGAGTGAAGCACGCCGTGAACTCGGCGGGCAGACAGGTAAGCAGTTTCGAAAACAGCCACATTGACGTCCGGTCGCTTACGTAGTTCATCTTAGGAAAGCGCCCGCTGACGGCATGCTCAAAACACCACAGCGGCAACCGCAGATCGTCCTGGCACAGATACCCAAAGTCCTGGACGCGAAACCAACGAAAGACAACAACAACATGGAAGTACAGTGAAAAACTGACAAGAACCGACCGAGAGGCAGAACTATTGGGATTGCTAGAATACGGATAGCATCTATATGTACTCGCATATATATATATATATATATATATATATATATATATACGGATTTTACCCCTTTGGTGTGAAAATAAATCACTATATCTGTTTAGTTAGTAAATCTAACTACAACTCGAATCCGCAAATCATATGAAAAATTCTTTTAAAAAAGTACATGTCGCGCTGAGACTGAACGCACAACTTCTCGTGCCAGAGTCACTAATCCGTCGTGTCGATATATATATATATATATATATATATAAACATGCATAGAAACTTGTGCCTGGAAGCCTGCAAAGGTAACGCTGTATAAGGTTTAGCTTGACTAATGCGGCTCTCATTCTGAGTTAAGCATATTGAGTTGAGGAGAATCTAAAATGATGTGTGTAATGTATGATGAGTGACCCTTAAAATAGATCCGCCGAGTATTAATGTTAAAGTGGTGTAATTGAGATGGAGACACATAATCAGCAGTTACGATTGGAGGTTTTGATGCTGAATCTGTCGTACCTGCGTCATGATGCGACTTCTCTTGAGTAGTTTCTGGCCATAGCTGTTACGCTGCTCGTCTGCGATGGCTGCCCACTGCGCGTCAAGGTCTTTTGTCGTCGTTGGTATCAGCGAGGTCCTGGAATAATAGCCACAAACGTAGAAGAAGATCCGATACGCGGATTCGCACGTCACAGATAGGCAAATCTGATAGTCAAAAAGGTTCACATATACAATTTGTTCCCTTTAAAATGGTTCCCGCCAGTTACAATACACGTGTGTCACTTCCTTTTCCACACTTCGAAACTTTTTGAAAGCGTCTTTCGAAATCGAGTTGAGTTGCTCCTGCGAACATTTCTTTATCTCCTCTATACTCTCGAAACGTTGTCCCTTCAAAATGTTTTATCCGTGAACACAGGAAAGTCGCACGGAGCCAGCAAATAAGATTGCGGAAATATATAAATAAATTAATCCTAAATCGGTAACGATGTGTGCGTCGATTTGTTGTTTTGATGGAGTATCCAAAATGTTTACTCAGATTCAGCTTTCTTGCGTCGGACGTGTTTAGGCAATCCTCTAAACATTTCGTAGTACTACTCCTTATTTGCCGTAAAACCAGGAGGCAGAAAATCGTAGAAAATGATTCCCGTGTAGTCAAAAAAAATTGTCAAAAGAACCATAACTCGTCTCCTATAATCACTCCCTCAATCCAAAATTCTCTGCTATTGCCTGAAGGTTCAATTCAGCCATTCCCGACAGGCGCTCATTTGCTTGAAGTTCTACATTTTTGGAACTTCGCTTATCTCCAGTTCGATAGATATCTCTCTGATAGTAATTCGGTGCTTGTTGAGTAGGATATCACGACCGTTTTCAAAATGTTCTTCTGTTTTTGACGTCAAAACCTTTCCGAACAAGGATCATCTTAGGTATATATATATATGAGGCAAAGACAATCATGGCGAAAGAGAAGCGGCAACGCATGGAGCGTCGCCAGCAGACTGAAAGCCAAATTAACGGCTCTTTACGTACATATATGTTCATACATATAGGGTCATGTAGGGTAGGATGCCACCAGTTTCTTTTTGCGGGTTTAAGAGTCCCACACTACCCAGACCAAAGGATGTGTATTATGCATTTTGGTAAATAATATGTGCAGTTTATAACCTTATATATATATATATAAATATATCCTGTAATATATATATATATATATATATATATATATATGCCTAAAAGGTTATAAACTTAACATGTATACGTATGCTATAAGTCATTTCAAAAAGCCGGCCAGGAGTTAGCAACAAAAGTTTTCAATTGGTGGAAGCAGCGGACAAGTAGGACGCGAAGCATGACAAAGCGTCACACAGGCATGCACCGACCTGTACATGTTGGGCTCGATTGAGGCCACGTGCACACCGAACGGCGCCAACTCCGCACGTAAACCGTCACAAAGGGCACGGACAGCGTGCTTCGTCATAGAGTATGGCACTAGCGTCGGCGGAGCGAAACGGGCTGCCCAGCTCGACGTCACGATTAGGCGACCTGCAACCAACCAGGAGCAGATATAAGTAAAAATTTATATGCTTATATAAATATATTGATAGAGAGAGACAAGGAGGAATTAGGATATTATATATATATATATATATTTCTAATACAGTATTATATTTGATTTTAGGTATATATATATATAGAATATATATATAATATATCTAGAGTGTGTCAAACGGACTTTTGTGTTTTTCAAGATTATCATTGATTCTTTTTGTTCAAATAATCCCATGAGATATTACATTGGCCACGTTTTTCATCTTGAAGCACAAAAAAAATTTTTTTTATCTTGTCATCCTCTTCGATGCGTCTTCTCGTCAGCGTAGCGTAACGTCGTCCTTTCATGGGCCTCTTCAGTTTAGGGAACAAGAAAAAGTCACAGGGGGCCAGATCTGGGGAATACGGTGGCTGCGGCATCATTAGTGTGTTGTTTTTGGCCAAAAACTCGCGCACAAGCAACGATGTGTGAGCAGGGGCGTTATCGTGGTGCAAAAGCCAATTTTTGTTCTTCCACAAATCCGGGCGTTTCTGGCGGATTGCTTCGCGCAAATTGCGCATAACTTGCAGGTAATATTCCTTTAACCCACGATTCGTCACCAGTTATGACCCTCTGGAGCAAATTTGGGTCGTCGCGGACAGAGTCCAACATCTCATTAGCAATGTTCATGCGATGCTGTTTTTGGTCGCAATTGAGCAATTTTGGTACGAATTTCGCGGCGACCCGTCTCATGCCCAAATATTGATAAAATTTGATAAAATTGATATCATTGATAAAAATCGAATGGCACGAGCCAATCGATATGTTTAGGTCCTCAGCAACTTCTCTAACGGTGATTCGACGATTGGCCAATACCATTTTCTCCACTTCATTAATTTTTTCGTCTGTTGTTGAAGTGCTCGGGCGTCCGGCACGCTCTTCGTCGTTCACATCTTCTCGGCCTTCTGAGAACATTTTGTACCACCGATAAACGTTGCTTCGGTCCAAGGTAGCTTCTCCGTATGCCACAGTCAACATTCGGAATGCATCCGCGCACTTAATTTCGTTTTTCACACAAAATTTGATACAGGTTCTTTGATCCATTTTTTTGAATAGGTAAAAATCGAAGACGATCCAAAACACGTGCAAGCAAAGCAGCTGTCAACAATTAAGTGAACATTCAAAATGGCCGAGCTTGTCGGCATAAGTGAGAGACATGAGTACCAACATAACGCCACAAAAAATCCAAATTCGAATATACGTAACCCGCGAAAATTCAAAAGTCGCGATGCTTTTTGAACACACCTCGTATATATATATATATATATATATATATATATATATGTAACCAGCGTCAATTGTTTCAAGAGCCGTTTCTAGACATGCTTCGCGAACCTGTTTACAAATCGGCCGTCTAATGGGTCTTACAACACGACCTACACTAGCCCATGAGAGTGGCTGAGAGCGCATGATTTACCACGGCATTATAACATCACATTGTGGAGGTATCACTATTTATAGAGTTGCCTTTATACGCATGCGAATATATATAGAAAATGTAAGTTTGTCATTATAAAGAAGATTAGAGTATTCTGCTCATATAGTAGTAGTAGTAGTTATAGTACTAGTACAACCAGTACAAACCTTTTGACTTGCGCAAAAGAGGAGCAAATGCGCGAAACGTCCGCATGACGCCGAACGTGTTGACGTCGAACAGCTTCTGCAGGTTTTCTATCGAAACCCACTCAGCGTAACCGTAGCAGCCGATCCCAGCGTTGGCAACGACCGCCCACAATACTACGCGTCCGACAGAGAACAAACACCGACGTTTCGCTTATCGACTTTATACGAGTTGAAACATAATTGCACCAATAATTGCAGTAGTTTGCTGTGCTAGATTTATATATGCATGAACATACATATGAAAGTTTAGCATGTATATTTAAATTGTATATATATATATATATATACACAAAAAGTAATTGTACATATTCTACATTTATATTTCTCTAAATAAGAAAGAAGCTAACTCCTTATTTAAAATTCCTCGGGTGGTCTCTCAATCGTCTAACCAGTGGATTAACTGCAAAGTTATTCGCGTTTGAGTACTTGAGTACATAAGATCCGAAACTCGAATTGTGCTATCTATCTTGATTGTATGATTATTAGTACTATTGTTGTTGCTGTTGTTCTTGTTATATCGTTCCGGGGGAACATACGTACATCGATCATACTGTGCATACAGCGTGTACGCGCAGTGCATGTATACAACTAGTCTACTTTGAGTGAAAGCAATGACAGGCCTTCAAAAAAGGGCGCCAAGAAATAGAACGGCATATCTGGGTCGCCTCTAAGGCGGTCTCTAGTAGGTCGAAGACATTCTATGGCTAATCGCGTATTCTACTTAAAATGCGACATATTGTGTATATATATTACGCATTTCCGGCCAATTCTTCGTCCGCAACTGAATGACGCATGGCTCTTACCATTTCCGTTGAGGCCGGCTTTCACTTCTTCCACTGCCTGCTGAAGACTTTCCTCGCTGGTGACATCGCACTTCACCACGGTAAGCGTGGCTCGGTTTAGCCGCACTACCAGAATCAGCACCATGGTGAATTTTGGCTGCTGCATCTTTGACCAACTGAGCAGGCTCCCGAACCTTCGGGGAAGAGGCAGCCCGCAAAAACCTGATAGCCGCGGGCTTGTAGGTTCAAACTCAATCGGTACCCGAAGCCACTGTCGCATCCTGCGTGCATATAACAAACCAAACAACACAATGACACGTTGGTAGTTTGGTGGCACTGATAATTAATATTATTATTGACTAATATACAAATGTTGTCAAATAATTGCTACTTTACGTAACGCTTGCTAAGTGCAATATATATATATAGTATATAACAAAATGTACTATTCACTTAATTTGAAGTGAGTACAACCACACAATACAATACAAATATTTTAAGGTGTTCGTGTCAGTCCTGCTAGCGAGGTGAGTGCGTGGCATTCACTCACTACCATGATACAATGATGATTGGTTCATCATGGAAGCCCTCAATCCGAGAGAGTCTATAGGTGAAATGCATGGACTGCGAAACGTACCGTAATATGTTTATTTGTCGTGCTTACAGCCTTCCACTCTGAGTTAAGCACTTGCCCCCTCTGGATGAATGTCAATAATTGTTCTTCCTTATTCGGCTCAATTTACTGAAGACACGCCGGGGTCCCTAGGAATGCAAACTGTTTTCTAATCTGTTTTACGAGCAGAGGATTATTGAAATTGGCAAATAAACAAGACGATTACATGCGGAGGTTTGCAGGTCTAATTCATCACCGTTTCAGAGAGGCATGTTTTGCGCAGTCGAGTGCCGCTAGATTCAAAACACTTCGTTTCGTTCGAGCATAGGAGCTAAATGTCGTACATGATCATCGTTACGGCCCGATATCGGCCGTGTATGCGGCTCGGTAGATTTGCGAAAAGCAGCACACAGAGGGGTGAGGTTGTCGCGCTAGCCAAAGTTTCGATGCTCTGCTTTTTCGTGGTCTCGAAGGTTTCAAGAAAGTTCACACAAAAACACAGTGTGTAAAAATTGCCCTACCCCGCCAGTTCTGTTCTGTTCCAGGTCTGTTCAGTGTCTGTGAGAAGGCAGCTTGTAGCATGGCAGTCGTGTCGATCGTTAAGCTCTGAAACCATGTTGCTCGTCTGGGAGTGACTTTGTGTACCCGATAGGTGAGGTAAAACAGCCGACCTATTCCTATGTATATGGCCTTTATACAGTACTGATATTAGTACAGGAACGCATCGACAATCTACTTAGCGGCAATTGTATAAAGTGTACGTATAGAGGCAGGTATAGGTTTTTTTGGTACATTATATATATATATATATATATATATAATATATTAGATGTTGTAGTCATATTCAGTACAGTTTTTAAGTGCAACACAGCGAATTGCTCGATAAGCTTTATACGTGTGTGTCCGTCACCAATGGTCTGTCTGTCAACACCTGTACTATATTTAATCAATACAACTGAATAGAAGATAGCACAAGTCGAACTCGCAAACACAGACGCAATACAGTATCGATTTAAAAGGCATGTATATTTATGTAGTGGCAGAATAATTGCGAATGGTCTAAGCTTAAAAAGAGAGAGCGTCCGTCGTGATATTTGCAGCTGGCTTTCGGAAAACGTAGCAACTTTATAACGGCATCCCGGTAGATGCCATGTACCCGCAAGCGTATCTCACCTGCTATTTAAAACCATATTGGAGTTGTCATCTCAACGAGGAAGTTTCAGTTGACAAGTAAACAGATTAGATTGAGCCTTGTCGAAACTCGAGCAGGTAGACACAGCAGGCGCGAAAACTGTTACGTTTGCAATAGTATATTCATTTACGGAGATCTTTTGAGGTAGTGTACAGCCTGTGATGGGCTTTGTATTATATTCTTGTGATAGGTCTAAATGCGTTTTTTTTAATTGCTCCATTCAAATGGCAACCCGCACATACGGGTTGAACTTTGTGACTACGTAAGTACACTGCTATTGCAAACACTAATATCCAAACCAAAATATACTGAAATGCAATTGATACATATATGCTTCTCTTCTTCAATAAAAAATGAAAAAAAATCACGTTTGAACTATGTTGCCTGATGAGAATCGCCTTGTTGTACTCCTAATTTATGACAATGGCCGCCCGTTTTTGTCTCGACAACCATCCTTTTTTTAAGGAGTGAAAAATGCATTTTCGCACACCCGCCGATATAATGGAGGGTAGTGTGCGGGTGTGTAAACGCACGGGCAGAGAGTACATGACTCACTCTAATCCGAGCGCACTACCCACTAAAAACCATCCCCCCCAGAACCCTGTCCTGGTTTGGAATTGTGAAACCATTACCTCATGAGACTATGAGGGGGGTAGGCTCACTAAGCTCTACTCGAGTCCGCCAGGATTTGAACCTGAACCATCTTCTGATCCTGGGTAGTCATGGATATTCAGACGCGTTATCTATTGCGCCACGGACCCATCGACCACCGTCCTGGCCACTACAAAGACTCTTCTACTTCCACGTAGCTACCGGTGACCATCGTCCTATCTCCATCCGCAGCCGAGACGTCCATGTGCGTGCACAAAACTTCCGCACACTTTCGCGAAGTATCTCCTCGAATCGAAGCGCATCGTCGGAGCTGCTGCTGCTGCACCGCCTCGACAACGTGAAGTGTCGACGAGTTGACCTGGACGGAAGTGAAGGAGGACTCATTCTTTCCCTCCGGAAACGAAGCAAGACGGAATGGCTGTGCCGTGCATGCAGCGTGTCCACATGTGTGTATCTGTACGTATGTACAATATATATATATATATATATATATATATATATAATATATATATATATATATATATATATATATATATAATATATATATATATATATAATATATATATATATATATATATATATATATATATATATATATATATATATTCGTGTATGTATCGATGTACATAGATGTAATGCATCGGCTCAAATTGTGGTGTCACAGCATAGCTGAGCTGGACTGGGGAGCGCACAAGGACGACGTCCCATAGCCTTGCCGGTATCGGTATCGATATCGAAGATAAGTGTCTGCCAACATCCGGACCAACCAGAAGCCGGGGCCAACGCCGTTCGGGGTGTCGACAGTGCCGGTGATGTATTCGGATGTTATGGCCCATGATTTCGTTCAGTCAGTGTGGTGGCAGTGGCCAGCCGTTGTACAATGTAGCACCGGATGATACACTAATGATGACGACGGTGATGGTGATGATGGCGGCGGTGGTGGTGGTGATGATGATAATAATAATAAACAGCCATAGATAATAATACATCGATGCGTCAACACAGGGGTTGTTGCGAACGGACCGTAGTCGCTGTATGAGTTAACGACTCAGGGGATATCCAAGAACTTAGTACGTCCGTCATTTTGCTTGGTGGTTGTTGTTGTTGTTGTTGCTGCTGTTGTTGTTAATGTATGTGCAGAAGAGTCGTAACGTGGCAAAGTCAGTCCGTCTCAGATAACGGCCACCTGCGAACGCTAAACGCATTGTAGTTTGGAAAAATTGCCGGCGCCAAGCATTGCTGGCCGAGTGACCCGCCTCATTCAGCCCATACGTTGCCTCTGTTCAAACAGAACATTTAACAACAGAGGCGATAATAAATATAGCAGCAGCAACAACAACAACAACAGCTAATCCGATAACAATAAAAAAACAGGCATGAGGACAACAAAAACAGATCAACGGCAACAACTACCAACCAATCACAAATGCCTAATACTAGTAATTGAAACTAACTGGACACTACAAAAAAACACCCACGAATAACCGTTAACTCATATATATATATATATATATATATATATATTGCCGCTGCCGAGCCAAGCGCTTGCTAAAATTATCATAGTAAGAGCGCATGCAAATACGTAATAATACATGTGACTTTATGTTACGTTATTTTTTATTAATTACATTAACTAAAAACTGTTCGCTCCGTACATTAAGTAAATTGAGGCGTCCGTCGAACTTGAATTGAAAGAACAGCACCCGCTCAAAAATAATTTCACACTATGTATAGAGGTGCAGAAACGCGTCATCTTATAACTTTTCCAGATTAAAGCTTCGTACAAGTATTGAATACGGTAAGAAATAATTACAATTCGCATTTATAGAAAATAAGGTATGTTATATTCTTTAAACTCGATATCATATTCCACAAAATATATAATTTATACTCATTTTGTTTATATAAAATGTTTTCCTTTACAACACTAATTAAGCAAGCAGTATGCATATGTTTATTAACAACCACCATCTTAAAGAGGATATTATTAGAGCTACTTCCCTGTTCGGGTACGCTATCTTTCTTGGCGTTTACGCTTGGCCAGAAAGAGTCGATCATTTTTCTCTTGATGCGTGTACAAATGCAACTTATGTACACAAAAAAGAAGATATTGGGCAGACTTATTCGTGAAAAAAAAGTAGATTTGTAATAATCAATGTCATGCGCTTTTAATGGTCGATAAGGCTTTCCTGCCAAACGTGAAGCTCGCGAAAATAATGAAAGTTGATACAGACACAAAGTATAATTTTACCGCAACTACACACAGTATGACCAAAGTCAACAAAACAGGTATCATTGATACACAGTAATCTAGCCTTGACTGGAGCGCAGTGTTGATCAAGGATACCTGTTAAGCGTAGGGGCTCCTGAATTTACATACCGTAGCTGTAAGTGGAATAGAGCTACTGTCCGCCCGAGGAATTTTTAGGAGGGTTTTTTTCAGTGCCGTGAGGCTTGCGGCAGCTAATGACGCTATCTATTTCTCTGGAGGTTTTGGAGGTTGGACTTTAATAGCACCAACGACACGAAATGTTCGTATGTTAACGGTACAGCTAAAACAGCTAAATCGAAACATAGCCGTTGCAGTACACCAGTTATGCTTGCATAAGCTATAAGAACTACAACGTAGAGGATGCCCGACACAGCCATAAGACAACTACACAGAAAAGTACAGACAGGAACCAATATTCGAAACCTATTATTACCTACACCACGGCCGAGGACAGGTGACACGCTGCAAACGCTCCACTCGTCAACCATGTGTCTCTTTGCATAGATCTAGCTGAGTCCTTAGTGTCCGTTCTCATGAAATAACAGCAGCCTGAATATGTTATTAAGTAATTCATACGCGCGCTATTTACCTTTGGCATTTGTGTATATGCGTTACGATTATTCATCCTTTCAGCTACACATGTATCAAAATATGCTATTCATACGAACAGTTGAACAAGGATACGGATCGAGTTGTTCCGTTGTATTTTTGCCAGGTTTCCACTCATCGTTTCCTGTACGACTTTATACTTACACTTTATATATATATATATATATAATTTGGGTATATGCTGTATCCAAATTAAAATAAATATTTGAATAGCATTTTTTTGCACGTAACGGTAGGGACACTCCTGACGGACGTATTTTTCAATACAACCGTCGTTGGCCCGAATCGCCGCTTTAATTTGAAACCTAAACCACTTAAAAGCATCTTGCTAAATCTGCTCATCAAGTTTTCTAAATGCCTGTTGAATGGAGACAGTGAGCGATTTTGTATTGTCACGTTAAGTTTTGTTAGACTCTCCCGCTCGCTCAATAACGCCCGTACAGTGTGTTTAAATCTGTACTGCTAGTATTTAAATATGGATACGTCGCTCTGCTAGAACACGTATTGCAGACCATTAGACACAGAATTTATACACGCTTCCATCACCGCTGCAGAACATGCAAAAACATTTCCTGTGCTATTGTTTGGCCTTTTTCAACCAAAAAAAGTATGGTGCCATTACGTCCGCTTCACTAGACACCACACTCACGACGTGTGCATAAGAGCTGGAAACTTGTTCTATCCCACAATAGGGATATCTTCTGAACGGGGGGTAATTCAACGGTAATTTCGCCGGTTTGCGTCCGCGGTGAGCATCTTCTCGCTAGAAAAGGATTGAGTACGGCCTGCTGCATTGTAATTGAGCCTTGAGCTGTGACCTACGGCAGCACTGGATATCGAGTGAAGCTGTTTGCTTTGTCGGGGTCAGAGAGATTCCGTCTGACTTTTATGGTATAAGACCTGAAGCCAACGTGGACAACTTCGACCATTGGTTCTCAATGACCCATCAAATACGAGTGTCGTCCTGCTGCAATTGGTTCTGCAGTCCTTACACAGTGAACTCTATCGTGAATCTTCTGCAGTCGCGTTTTCTCTCGTTGCGACATAACCGCAAACTTGTGAGCTGCCGTTTTAAGAACCTTACAATCTCAGAAGGAGACTAGGAACCCCATCTGGCTCAAAAACCGTAAAGAATAGTTAATCTTCGCTGAAATTCCTTAGACGCAGCTGCTTGGTCGGCCCTGGTCAATGTTTGCTTATCGTATATTCTACTTAATACAGGCTCTCCCTCGACACCAGACATGACGCATTAACGCGTACTGGATATGCTTGGGCAGCCTGCCAAAAGTTAACTTCGTTTACTCCTCCCCCCTCCCTCTGTATATTTATATAAATAAGATAGATACAAATACCACCGTCTTATTAGGCGTAGGCAATATTTGGTACTGTACAAAAACTACAGGCCGTCCACAACTTCCTTAACCTAATCCAGGCTCGCACATATAAAGCGACGACGCAGATCGATAGGATGTCTGCACTGGCACCCTGGAGAAAACCAACAACTTCTTGTGTACCAAAAAGTACCTAGACGCATTTACGTTGTTATCCACTTGAATTGTAACGCCGTTTTCTATGCGCCGAATTGATTTATCGAACAGGGCCATTTCCTGACACGTAATCTGTTTGCGGTATTCCTGAATTAGTAGGTTCATCAGTAGCAGTGGGCTAACTCGGCTCGGGTTAGCCGAGTCGGCTAGCGAACTCGGCGGTTCGCTAGCCGACAAACCCCATAAATACTTCACCCTTCGCCCGTATTTTTCCACAGCAGTTTCTTTTTCTTTGTTGTTGTTCCACGAACGTTTCAAGTTACTGCTGCGCCATGCTGTACCATGTTGTCCAAGCGTATGGATGGGCGCTCAAGCATGTCGAATTCGCCCCACGTCGCCGTCACTATCGTCTCTGTCGGCCACAACAACGACAAGCAAGCGGCTATCCATAGAGATAACACTATTCCGGCAGGCAAGTAAAATAAGAATAGAGTCCAGAAAATACGACTGCGAGCGATAAAACATCAGGAATTTGCATGCGAATGATGTGATGATACGACGTGTACGCTAAGGCCAGCCGTCTTTACATTACAA